>BFEA01001344.1:5218-18153 GCA_003427395.1 Chara braunii
CTCTTCAGACTCTTCTTCTTCTTCTTCTTCTTCTTCTTCTTCAGACTGGAGACTTATACTAGTTGGACAGAGATCAGAGTTGGACTTCGGTGGTATGAGACTGTGGTCCTTACCGGATTGGAGACTTGGAGATTGTTGGGGTTGATACTTGGCGACATCACAGTTCAGACACCGGTTACGTTTGGACTCTGTATCTCCGACATTGGTGACCTATGGTCCTCGACATTTTGATCTTGTTGGAGGGCATTTTGGACTACTATATTGGTGATCTATCAGATTCTATCTCGGTGACTTTCGGTGCTGTCTACCTCCCCCCACCTCTTCGTCTCTCCTCCCACATTCATCTGTGTATATGTGTACGGGGCTGARCATCTTCTATGTATGGCTCAGACCCCACCATCTCACGATTGTATGTGTGTGGAGTGATACTATGTGAGTCAGTCTATGTGAGTCAGTCCGTTCATCAGACTTTCGTTGCATATATGCTCATCCTACATTGGTTGATCCTTGGTTTTGCCCATACTCATTGGAGTATGCAACACCCTGACACAGTTGCCGAAGGCCTGTTTTTCGTGCCTTTATGAACTCAAAACCTGCCGCGTCCGCCGTTGTTTCAAAAAAAAACTAAATCCAGAACAATGATGAACAAAGGCCGTTTCACCAACTCAAAACCTGCCGCATCCACCGTTGTTTAAAAAAAAAACTAAATCCAGAACAATGATGAACGAAGGCCATTGCCGTTTCATGAAAGAAACAGAAAAGAGATGTGGGGGAAGCCATCTGACCTAGGGCATACTTACAATAATGCTGTCCAGAATGTATCTGACCACTATCATGGCCGAATATTTTTCCTTTTCAATTTTTTTTCCCTTCTTATTTGTAGTGCCCTGCCAGAGAGGCAGGGCGTATTCCACCTTCTCAGGAAAGGCCGTTACTGAGGGCATACTCACGCTSGTACTTCCCAGATTATGGGCCTCSCWGCACTACGCTAGACACATGAAAAAATTCAAGAGCACGTCTAGCGCTGTCAGACTCCTGGATTGGCATCAAGTGCTGTCGTAGTGAGCATTCTTGACTGTAGGACAGACACTACACGACAGGGCAGTGACGATTTGTCCACCGAGACTGGAGGCCGATTCTCAAATTTGCACTTGACTGTAGGACAGACACTACACGACAGGGCAGTGACGATATGTCCACCGAGACTGGAGGCCCATTCTCAAATTTGCAAACGGCACGGCCTCGTTTGAGAAAAATGCCCCTGCGGGGAGGAACTGTGGAAGCTTCAAGATCTCGTCCGATGGGCCATTTCTGACACCTCTTGCGCTTTTTCACAGTTAGTGCAGCTATGACTCACTCTCGACGTTTTCAAGAGTGAATCTGACAGCTCTTGAATGGAAATTCAGGACGCGCCTTGCTATCGTCTTCATCCGAATACATAGGAGGGAATTTATAGCTTTTCCTAATTAACAGCAGGCGAGGCGAGCCTTGCTATCGTCTTCATCCGAATACAACGCCCGGTCATGATAGCTGCATTTCCGTCTAGATACGAGGATGATGACAGGGCGTTCTATTCGGGTGAAGACGATAGGAGACTGAAGGCGAGAGATTTGAATGTTTTTCCTTTTTTTTTTTTTTGTTCGAAAATTAGGGGATCGCTGTTACCGAATTCATCAATGGAAGGTAGACGTCAACAGTTTAATTTGTATATACGCCGAATGAGGGCGATGAAGGAAGACATCTTATTAATATGACCCATACTGAAAGWGGAGGCRCACAACTTCCCCTCCGATCTAGAGCCCATCCCCGGCCTCCCGTACACTCCTTACCCATTTTCCCCGAACTCTTACTTGATCTCTCTCCTCTTCCTCATTTGCAATCCCCATCAACTCTTGTCCTGACCCGCCCATGTCAATCCTACTCCACGACCTGGCCCCTTCTGTTTCTCCCTCAAATCCTTTTTTTTTCTTTTTTTTTTCTTTCCAAATCCAAATTTCATTTGATATAAACAAGACACGACCTCCCCCCCTTTCCCATACACCCACTTTTCAAATCCAATCCAAAAAAATCGATCTTGACAGCTCTGCCTCAGTCCTCCGCCACGTCCACTCTCACCCTTACAACTACACACCAACGAGGAGGTAGAGATCAACTGGCATCGAATTGTGGAGAGAGAGAATCGGGATAGACATCAAACAAGCAGAAACGCAGATGAAGGCAAGCAGAACTAGTTCAAGATATACCTTTCCCCCCCGAATACAACGTACGGTCATTATAGCTGTATTTAGACTGAAAGATACCCCAAATACGTTGTATTCGGGGGTGGCATCGACTTGTGGAGAGAGAATCGGGATAGACATCAACGAAGCAGAAACACAGATGAAGGCAAGCAGAACTACTTCAAGCTAAACCTTCTTCCCCCGAATACAACGTACAGTCATTGTAGCCGTATGTAGACTGAAAGATAACCCAAATACATACAGCTATAATGACCGTACGTTGTTTGTCGGAGGAAGAAGGTAGAAGGCTCGATTTCTGCGTGCAAACCTTCCGCAACCTTCAGCAAGGACCGTTTTTTTTCTCTTTTTTTGGCCGTTCATTCCTTTTCGAAAATAACTGCTGAATAACAGACCCACGTTCGAATCCTGATGAACCTAGATGAACGTGCGGTCATTATAGCTGAATTTGGTGCATCTTTCAGTCTAAATTCAGCTATAATGACCGTACGTTGTCCTCGGGGGAAGACTGTAGGGTGGGTCTACTCGATGACGATATCTCAAGGCCGTCGCCCTCTTTTGAAAAAAAAAAACAAAACAAAAAAAAAAAACTTCAAGCGAGAAAGTGTTCCGCTGCTTACGGATTTCTCGTGTAACGACACCCAAGCGTTTTTTTAGCTGTTCATAAAAAAAAAATGATACGTCGCAAGAAAGATACGCACGCATAGTTCATCGGGGAGGCATACACTTTCTTTTTTTTTTTTTTTTTTTTTTTTTTAATTTGGACCATTTCCCGATTTATGCGGGTCATCCTTGCGCAGGGGCCATGCTAATCATCTCTTTCTCTGTATCGTTCCAATTTTAACAGCATACGCTTTCAGTCCGATGTGCAATCCGGAATGATCCCCACAAATCGAGAAATGGCTCTTGCTTCAGAAGAAGGTTCGAGGGCAAAAATCGACCCTTCTAGCTTGGAGTACCTCTTCTACCTTCTTCCCCCGAATACAACGTACGGTCATTATAGCTGTATCTAGACTGAGAGATGCCTCAAATACAGCTATAATGACCGTACGTTTTATTCGGGGGAAGAAGGTAGCTTGCCTTCATCTCGATCTGTGGATGTCATTCCGCATCTCATATCGACAAAGATTTCCCTGGAAATGTAGGCGCGAACACAAAACTCTTCACATATTTATTTGCAGCTCTGAAGGACAAAACCCGGGTTTCAAGAATGATAATGATAATATTAATATAAAAAAAAACAAGACAAGCAGCGCGGACCGTTTTCTATAAAAATAGTGTTCGACGTTCCAACCAACACAAGTAAACCTCAGCTCAGGACAAGTGTTATTAACCTCACTGCTTCTCCTAGCGAGCAGCAAAGACGAGCAAGAAGTATCACCTCTCTGCTGCTGTCGTTACCGCACCGAGAACTCACCGACAGGTCGCGCGAGCAGGGAGCGGGGTGGAATGCCATTGAAACTGCGCGCCTCCCCTCTCCGCCCCACCTTTCCCCTCGGCAATCCGTTTCAACGTCGGCAGTTTCCGCAAGAGTCATTCACTTAGGCGCCTGATTCGAAGCCGAGTCCCATCGATGGGCGCTTCGGACAGAATTCAACCGGATTGGCCTTGGCGACGTACACGTGTTCCACCTTCTTCTTGCCTCCCGCCAACCGGATCGTGTTATTCGCAAAACGGCAGTTGCAGAAATACGTTGGCATCACCAACTCCTTTCCCCATCCTCCTACAACCTTAAGACGATGGCGCGGTGGAATGAAAGCGCGCTCAAACCCTACACCAAAATGCAGATGAAAGCGAAGTGCCGCCTCCTCGCGACTTCTCTTCAAAGAGATGGCAGAATACCGCGGTCACACGATCACGCACGCGATGAAGGGAAGTGAGAGAGACAGAGCAAGAGAACCGCTATTGAATTCCTGGCTCGAAGATGGACCGTCTTTAGATTATAAAGGCAGCCTAAGGTGCGGACACACGACCAGCCCGCCTGAAGTGCCGACACACCACCAGCCCGCCCAAATGCGGACACACGACCAGCCGGCCTAAGGAGTCGTCGGTAATGTGAGAGCTATGTGGTTTCAGTGTGCGTCTTCTTAGACAGGACTTCAAGGGGTAGAGCTGTTGGGGGTACCTGTTCAGAAAACAATCACAACTTCAAGGGGCTAGATGAACTCACTACTGACAATGCAAAGCAAAATAACTGATTCAGTTAGATCAAATAGTTGACAAGGAAGTGATGATTGTCAAAACATAGAACAGTATGAGAACCTTCAGCAAAATTGGGAAATTGGGGGTCCTTCCACCAATGCACCTCCAATCCATCCCATCTTCCCCACCTTCATTTACCAAATGTTTTGTCATTTGTGTATAGGAGATGGTGGTTGGAGAGACTCCTTTATCAAAGCATAGATGCTGTTCAACATTGTCCAAGAGTTCAGATAGAAGGAGAATATGAACAGGGTCTGAAAGATTCCATCAATCTGATCGCTGAGTATGGTCTCTCCAAGAACAGCGAGATCGAAAGAGGGTGGATGCTCCGTTCCTTGAGCGAATAGCTTGCCCGTAATTGCGTTGGTCATAGTATTGGAGATTGCAATGATCTGCATGTTTTGGCTTTCTTTCAAGGCCAGTGGCTTCCTGAGCTGAGCACTTGATGCCATACTTATGACAAATACGGGCGTCCTTTTCCTGCTCGTAGTACCGTTGAGTCTGGTTTCAGTTGAAGGTAGAGAGAATTCTTGCAATAGCTCAAAGGTTAAGGAGTACCGACGTTCTTACAATAACTACGCTTTGCAGAATGGGGTGACGGAAGCTCAAGCTTCTCCAATGACTGAGATAAAAATGCAGCTAATTCACAAGGGGTTGCGAGAGAAGATGTCTTGTCAGAGCGGATGCCGTTATGCCGAGAATCTACGAGATCTGTGCATAATGAGTTACTTATGGGAAAGTTGGCAATGAGGAGGAGAAGATTAAGGCTGAAGGGTACGGAGATTGATGAGGAAGTGCGACTAGTTCAGCCAGCTTATACTACGACTCTTCGAAAAAGCCGTCAAGGGGTGATTGTTCGTCGGGGACAAGCTGGCAATGGAACTACTTTCCTGGAACTCATTGAAGAGATGCGCATAGTCTATAGCCAACTTAGTCCTCCTATTGATCTCCGAGATGGAGGTCCGCTTTTTCGTAGTACTAAGACAAAAGATATGCTGACACTGAACGGGTTCAATTGTCGACTAAGAGACTGTTTGATAGAGTTAAGTATCTATGAGGGTGAAAGCAGTTACAGTTTTCGTGTTCGAGGAGTGCGGGAGGGCATTAAGCAAGGGTGGAGCCTTGAAAAGATGCTGGGCAAGGGACTTGGGAGACTTCTTCTTTCGTTCGCTACGGGTACCCGTTTGAACGCACCGGACGCACCGAGTCCCTTGCCGTTTGAACGGCGGGGGAGCGCATTAAAACTCGTTCAACCAATCCAACTTTTTCTGGATTCAATGCCTCCCTCGACCCTCTGCTTGATGCCACACAGGTTGAGCAATCCTTTGCCAAAAATATATGTCTAATAGGCTGCAGTCTGATCAGTGCCGAAAACCAGTTAGCTCTCTTGGATATAGGGGTGATGAGTAAGTAATCCCCACCAAATTCTCTCATTCTTGCGATCACTTGCTGTAAGTTGCTGGATATCGCAAGGTGGGGGGGAAACCCATCTATATGGTAGCGCAGAGAGAGTTTACCAGTCTGGAGACAGCGCATTTACAGCACAACAATTTGGAGAAAAGAATTCTAAAACAAAGCTTTCGTA
Organism: Chara braunii; assembly: GCA_003427395.1. Lineage (NCBI taxonomy): Eukaryota > Viridiplantae > Streptophyta > Charophyceae > Charales > Characeae > Chara > Chara braunii. The sequence continues at coordinate 11,243 of BFEA01001344.1, forward strand.
GACATGCATTTCTTCTGATGCGAAGATATCGACTGTCGGGTCTCCAAAGATTTCGACTAATTCCCGCTTGCTCTTCTTACTCAATCCCAAATCTGAGAAGTCCACTGTTTTGGACAGCAGGTCTGCCTCTTCATTGAATTATCTACGTAACCAGGTTGACTTTAGCTGGCAATCCATTGAAAGAAGAACTTCCACAATTGTCTTGAATAATTGATTGAAAACCTCATCCACAGATCTCAGCTTGGTTAGCAGAAATAAAACTGCTTGATTGTCTCTCACACATTCTACGAAGGTTGACTCTAGTTCCAGGGGTTTTGTTTTTAATAATCAAAAGCGACTCAGTGACCGCGTAGAGTTCTCTATGAGTGCTAGATTTCGATAGGAACTGTTGTGGTAAGGGGAAACTTGTTTTCCACGTTTCGTTAGTACTCAGGGGTAGTACAACCCTTCCTCTTATAGCAAAGGCGTCATGTTGAATTCTTACTGAAGGAAGGCCCACTTTCCATCTTCTTCCGGGAAGGAAGGGAAGATGCTTCGCCCACCATTTCAAATCTTTCTTGAATTCTGATGGTAGTTTGATCTTTTATTCCCAGGAACAACCTATTAGGGCCGAGTGCAAATTCGAACAGTACAGTGAGGCTGGCAAAAAAACTCTGGCTAATGATACTAATATTCATGCTAGCGAAGCAATCTTTCTTGAAGTTAAGCCAGACTCGAAATTACATGCTCCCAGTAGGTGAATAATCTTTTCAACCTTATCCTCCGGTACTTTTACTCGCTTCTCGTGTGAATCAATAATGAAGCCTAAAAACCTATTAGACTAGGCTGGAAAAGACTTGACATTTGTTAGGGCTCAAAAAAAATCCCATCTTATGAAAAACCAGAGTGATAAGATAGGAATTCCAGAGACACTTGACAAAGTTATTTTAGGTTGCAAGGCTGTCATCGATGTAAGAAAATATTAGAGTTCCTTTGGTTCTGCATGCAGCCATAACTTCGTGCACGATCATAGTGAAAATTCAGCATGCCGACGAAATACCAAAGCACAAAGTGTTGAACTGATAGGTTTTACATCCCCATCCGAAAGCTGAAAAATGTTTGGATGATTCGTGCACGGGAACATGGTAGTAGCCGTTCTTAATATTAAAAGTTACTGCAAAATCGTCCAACAGTCCTCCATCCATTACTGCAGCTACATCATCAATAGTTTCATCTGGAAATCTTATGAAAAGATTGACGTAGCGTAATCAATAATAAAACGTAGCTTGTTTAAGCTCTCAATAACAAAGACGGGATTGCAAACCTTAGGTGAGCTTGTCTCGGAGATCACTCCTTACCTCAGAAGCATTTCCACATTGGTGGTTATGAAGTCTGCAAATTTGGAAGGAAGTTGATAATTCGGAATGATCAAAGAGGGTGGTTCAAGTTCCTTAAAGATTTTTTTAAATTGTGATGAATTCAAAACTGGTTTGACCATCCTACATACCTCTTCTATTTTTGACTTATCCTGGTGTTTGGTGCCCTTGAAGTTCAGTTGCCCACCCTCTTCTAGCCAAGTGAGAACACTTCTAGAATACTTCCTTTTTTATGATTCTAGCAAGAATTTTCAAGCGTCAATGTTAACGGAAGTAGAAGCCGCCCTTAATGACTTTGGTCTGATAGCCAGGTAACTCGGTTTTCCAATCTATTGAAGGCATAGGAAATCTGAGCCGCTGAGGGCTAGATATTCAGGGCTTGGATTGCTTGGGGGATATCGACCTCCTGCTCCATTCTTTGTTTTCGTGGGAGGACGCACTCTGCCTGTTGTGGTAATAATCACTGGTCCTTGAAGGGCTGCGCTGCCTTGAATATCTGGCTGAGTCGGACAATCCGCACCTGCAAAGAAACGAACAATTAAATTTTACCTACGAGACTTCTTCGATCAGCCAATGTTTCTTAAGGAGGACCACCACGTAAATTGTGTAGGCACTTCAGTGAAGGTCCTTGAAGGTCCTCGTATATAATAGGTAGATAGAGGTTATTCCTTAACTTTCTCTCCTCACTGTTTTCTTATATTAATATCTTTTTTTTTTTTTTTTTTTTTTTTTTTACCACTTACCCTCTGATTGCTTCCTTGTTCTCTTGGTCATCCCATTCTTTGTTGATCTTCTGCAATGCCAAGACTGAAGTCTCCAGCTCCATCGACTTCCAAGCGTTCTTCATTTCTTCTGCACACTTATGGTCACAAAGTTCTTCTGCCAGGCTGGCTAATGCATTCCTGACGACACTCGTTGCAGGCTTGCGTCTTTCATAGTGTCTGTAGTTTAGTTCAATTTGTTTAACTCTTATCAAGACTGTTATATGTCTGCGCCATGGAGGTTGGTCAAAGATAAACCTAAGCGCATCTACTTCCTCCTTAGCAGCCTCACTTTTCTTGAAAAGTGACACGTTGACTCTACTAAAAATATCCCTAACGTTAGATAGGTCTGCCTGATGGAGTTGGAATCTGAGGTGGAGTAACTTTCATCTCTTCCCTTGACACCACAAATCCTCTGTTTGAGAGTAAAGGTTCTAAGAGCTCCCCCTATGTTGCCCCTATCTAGACTTTGCGTTGGTGATCTGTTGGCTCTAGCCTCCAAGGCTACGGGTTGTGCTTGCTTAAGAGGTAAGGCTACTCTCAGAAGATGGAGGTTGATTGGATATATAAAGTCGTTGTTGACCAAAATGTTGTTTAGATTGTGAAAATTTTGCTCCAGAGGGTTGGTACAGTCATGAACATAGCCTCTAACCAGTCTCTAGTTGAAAAAAACAAAGGCATAAACAGTTCTCTTTGGACTAGAGTTATTACTCCTCCGACACGCACAACCTTCCAGATGGCTGGATCCATGCTGGCTCCTACAAATGACAGTATGCACAATCAACCAGTTTGTTTTAACTTTTAAGGTTTTTTTTTTTTTTTTTTTTTTTTTTTTTTTTTTTTTTCTATCCAAAGATCAATAAGTACTTTCATTTTTACTGTCACTTAATAACCTATGATTGGTCAGTGGCCTGACTGTTGGGTAAATGTCTTCCTAGGTACATCAATCAGAGATTTCCACCCTATCCTTCCCTCCCTCCCCACTTTTTTTTTGTTGCCAACTTTTGTCTTCTACTCAGGTCCTTTCTAATTTTTTAACCAACGACCTAGTTCACATCATCATACACCTCTTATTTCGTATATAAGTGATTTTAATCTGAGTAATGTAAAGCTGCATAAATCGTCAAAACAGAGTTATGTGTAAACTTAGGCAAGGAGGGGAAAGAGATGTCGAAACGAGGGTTAAACTCTTCAATAAACATGTCCTGATTCCCTTTGGTATAAGGTTATATAATTTGTCAGAACAGAACAGCCTGCTTGACCATAGGCGAAGAAAGGGAAAAGGTTGAAAAGCGAGGGGTTACAACAAAATAATTCCGTCGAAGTTCAATTGACCCATCTGGGGTTTATTCTGCTCTTCCCTTTCTCCTCATTCCTTTTTTTTTTTTTTTTCACAGGTCTCCTAATACTATGTGTTCTATTGATTCCTTAGCCCTAAACGTATTGAATAGTCCATGTGAGGGTCTGTTTATGAAAATTTCTTTCTCCCCCTTTTATTATTTAAGTCATTCTTATTATTTAATAAGTTTCCCCCTCTCCTTTCTTTGGTTACTTGATGTCCGTGAGTGGAATAGACTGGCCATATCTCACCTGCTCCTTGCCTTTTTTTTTTTTTTTTTTTTTTAACAAAATGATTTCATTAGCTTCAGATTGATTAATCCTTAAATATGACTCCAAGCAGGACAAGGCTTCTTTAAATCTAGGCTACCAGTTGTTCGATGGCAGGATGTCCTGGCCGGACAGTCAGGGGGGTCCCGGATGTCCGGTACCGGACAACTCCGTTTTTACCAATTAAAAGCACAAAAAAACTAAAAAAAAAAAGAAATTTTATATTATTTTATTTTTTATTTTGAAATTGGCAGAGAATTTCGATATGATTCCAAGAAAAAAGTTGTTAAGTTTATTTTTCTTTATAACATAAGTTTTTTTAAGATTTTTCTAAGGATTTTTTTTTTTTTTTTTTTTTTTTTTTGGGGGGGGGGGGCTCGGACAGACTGCCCGGGGAGGACGTCCGCCCAGTTGTCCGATCGGACAACCCCGGACGGTCAGGGGGGTCTCGGACGTCCGATCAGGTAACCTAGCCTTAAATATAATTTTTTTCTTGAACTAACACAGATTGCAATATACATGTTCGAGTACAGATCCTCTTTTATTCCACTGTCTTTTTGCCCAATGCCACATCCTAGAATACGACTCCAACTCTTAGTTATGAGGCGTCATTGTGCCAGAGTCTCAGGCTAGTTCACGGAGATCATTGAAATCAAGGGCTATTCAGCCGACTGAAGGTCCTTACTAGTCTATTGTCTTTGGCAAATGCGTGAATTCAGAATGCGATTTCAGTTTTTTTTATCACCGGATTCTCGGTACTAACTTAATGAAAGAAACTGAAATTCTACCAATCGGGTTAGTTACTCATTTATGGGATCCCTCTTACTGCCTCGTTGACTTGATAACTATAATTCAAGGTCTAAGCTTCACTCCTCTCGTTCATTGCGACTAGTACCATAGTACTCGGGACAAAAACTGCAAATGTAAGAGTTATTTGTCAGTCTGTATTCTCCGTTCCAGGTTCCTGCATTTTAGTTAAGTCATAAGTTACCTATAATCTAGGTTGGCATTCTTCTGAATACAACTATGTTAGAGACTCACTACTATTTTTACCAGAAGTAGTTTTTTCTAGCTGTTTTGAGCCATGAAATGAGTCTGCTCCTGGACGGGTTGCTGAGTTCTTCTAGATACCTCAAAGCAAGTCTCATTTAGAGTGAATGCAACTAAGTTCTTCGAGCTCTAAGGTAAGTTGCTTTTGAGCTATAAAGCAAGTATCCTCTACTTGCTTTTCCTCATCCACTTTAAATTATCTTCGCTTGGTCCTGACCCTTCTCCTTCTCGTTTCTTCTCCCACCCCCCTCCTTTTTTTTTCACCTTTTTTTTCCCTCTCCTTCTCCTTTTTTTTTTTTTTTTTTTTTAACCATCCTTTTACTCCTCCTTCCTACTCCTTAGTCTCCTTCTTGTTAGTTGAAAGCTAAGTGGTTAGACTGAGTTGCCCTGAGAAACAGAGCCGAATCAGACTTGCTGATTATTATGTTCATCCAGTCTTTTGGTCCTTGTGTCGCCCAAGTCTCCATTTCTGCAGTCCTAGATCCTTCGTCTGAAAGGCAAGCCAAAACTTCCAGTATTGTGTGAATGATTGCTGAGTGATGTCCTGAAGAAGCTTCAAAATTTGTGAAAAGGGCCCACAAGGATTCGATGTTAGAAGTTTTCATCACTGGGTGTTGCCTCATTCTCTCCTTTACTAGCGGGGAATAAGCCAGCGCGAGGCCCAACGCTAAAAAGGCGGCTTTCCTGAAATCCTTGGTTTCCTCATGGTGCTGGGCATCTCGGCGGCCGCGTTTCAATGAACTAAGGAATTCGAAGCTAATGGATGGATCGAACCCGCTATAGGACCTTGGTCGTTTTCTGTGACAATCGTGCCCAAGAAGGCCGGAGGGATTCACATATGCATCGATTATCGGAAGCTAAACGATATCACGATCAAAGATGTGTACCCCCTTCCCCGGATTGATGAGTTGTTGGATGCGATTGGGAGTGCTCGATTTTTCAGTAAGTTTGATGTTCGACATGGGTTTCATCATCTTCTTGTTCGAGAGGAGGATCGTCCAAAAACGGCATTTGTGTTGTTCGAAGGTACTTGGCAATGGGTTCGATGTCCAATGGGCATCTGCAATGCTCCTGCAACCTTTCAGCGAGCCATGAACATGGTTTTCCAGAACTTTGTGCGGAAAACACGTCTGGCGCAGAGTGTCATCAACTATTGCATGATTGTGTACATGGATGATATTCTGGTGTATTCGAGTTCCTACAAGGGGCATGTGCAGCACATCGAATGGACGCTGCATGCATTGAGGGATGCCGGTTTCAAGGTGGCGCTGGAGAAATGTCAGTTCTTTCTCACCACCATTTCCTTCCTGAGACACGTGGTGACAGACCTGGGACTTAGACCGGACCCGCAAAAAGTCTGTGTCCACGACTATCACGCAAGTTCGCGCCTTTCTGGGCCTGGCCTCGTACTACCGGAGGTTTATCAAGGGCTTCGCGGCTATAGCGGGTCCCGTTACGAATTTGCTGAAAAAGGATGTGATCAAGCGTTTTCGAAACTCAAGGCAGCTCTTATTTCGACTCCGGTCCTTTTAAGGCCATATCCCGCAAAGCCTTTTGTCCTCATCACAGACTGGCAGCCGGAGGCAATCTCAGCGATCTTGGCCCAAGTGGGACCAGGCGGGCTCGAATGCGTGGTGGAATACGCGTCTAAGTCGGTGCCTGCATGCAAACGCAATTACGCCGCCCCGAAAGGAGAATGCGATGCAGCTCTGTGGGGGATCAGTCACTTTCGAGCCTATTTGTATGGGCGGAAGTTCACGCTGGTCACCGACCATGAGCCATTATTAGCCCTGAAGAAATCGAAGGATTACTCCGGCATGATCGGGAGATGGGCAACGGTGCTACAGAGCATGGACTTTGACATTCGTCATCGGAAGCACGAGAGGCACGGGAATGCTGACGGGTTGACACGATTGCACCGACCCGAGAAGGTCCTCAAGAGCGAGGAGGTGATTCCGTGGAACGAGCCGAAGGATGAGAACGGACCGCGATACGGGCAAGTGGAAATTCTGTCGAAGGAGTGAGTGACACGGGGCTTTTCCTCTACCCTCTCTGCACCCCTGCTCTCTCTCTCTCTCTCTCTCTCTCTCTCTCTCTCTCTCTCTCTCTCTCTCTCTCTCTCTCTCTCTCTCTCTCT
>BFEA01001345.1:25596-37473 GCA_003427395.1 Chara braunii
TCATCCATATGATCCTGGTCAGCCATTTGCAAATCTCCCGTGTGGTCTATGCCTTGCGGGGTTAAATGCAGTCCGAGCTGATCATGTCCCAGGCCCTCAGCGTTCGGGGCCACATCGTGAGTAGGGACTGTCGTTGGGAGTGTACTCTGGGCAGGGACCATATCCTGTTGCACAGCTGGGGGACAAACGAACATGGAAGGGCATAGGTTGTCTCTCTGCCTACGGTTTACCGGGCAGTTCTGTTTGTGACGATATATATAGGTTCTGTAAGAAAGAAGAAAAAAACGATGTATCCTTTTTTTTTTTTTTTTTTTTTTTTTTTTGCCTTTGGGCTCTGATATTCATGTGACGATATATATATACACTGCGACACTAGGCTACCAGAGTGGCCCGGGGTCACTTGGCAGGCCGGGCCAAAAACATATATATATATATATTTGTGACGATATATAATATATATATTGAACATTAATTTTTTATACTAAATTTGGTGAAGAATTTCGATGTGACCCTGAGGCAAAAGTTGTTCAGTTTATTTTTCTGCACAACATGGTTTTTTCGGAATTTTTTTTTTTTTTGGTTTGTTTTTTTGCTGGGACCTTCTCTTGTACTTGGCTGGTAGCCTAGCTAATACACCTTTTTTTTTTTTTTTTTTTTTTTTTTTCCATTCTCGTTTGCGATGGGTGGGTGAGAGAGAGAGAGAGAGAGAGAGAGAGAGAGAGAGAGAGAGAGAGAGAGAAGGGGGAGGGGAAACAGGCGGCGCTGGGTGGGGTCTTCACATTACACCGACACAGAAGACCAAAAACATAGCCTGTATACATTCGTAATCGGGGTGTGTTCTGTCCGGGGGCATGCACCAGTCTGTGAGTGTGTGTGTGTGTGTGTGTGTGAGAGAGAGAGAGAGAGAGACATAGATAGAGAGAGAGAGAGAGAGAGAGTAAGTCTTCAACCTCGCGGGTGGACTACTGGTACTTCCATGGATAGGATGAGCAAAATCGAATGAATCTACCGGTATAACATGGAAATATACACTGCGACACTAGGCTACCAGAGTGGCCCGGGGTCACTTGGCAGGCCGGTCCAAAAATATATATATAATCTATCGTCACAAACAGAACATTTATCTTTTTTTCTAAATTTGGTGAAGAATTTCAATGTGACCCTGAGGCAAAAGTTGTTCAGTTTATTTTTCTGCACAACATGGTTTTTTCGGATTTTTGTTTTTTTTTCGTTTTGTTTTTTGCTGGGAGCTTCTCTTGTCCTTGGCTGGTAGCCTAGCTAAGACACCTTTTTTTTTTTTTTTTTTTTTTTTTTTGTGTGTGTGTGCGTGTGTGTGTGTGTGTGTGTGTGAGAGAGAGAGAGAGAGAGAGAGAGAGAGAGAGAGAGAGAGAGAGCAGCGAGAGTCTGCTGGTGTTAGTACGGGAGGGGACCTGATGGGAGGCACAGGGATTGGTCCTGTTTGCATGATCCCTAATGCCACCGGCAAGGCAAGCCAGTGGCACACGGATTGCTGTACGTGTGAGTGCGCTGTCAGTGCTATCCTGCTGCTTTGCGCCCTTCACGCTTGCTTGCCTTGCATTCCGTTTCTGCCTTGTGCCATGGCCTTGCTGCTTGTGCTCTTCTGTATGCCACTGAACTGCACAGCAAGTGCAGAGGTACAGCAACACTCCAAACCAGTACACAGAGATGCTCAGAGAGAGAGAGAGAGAGAGAGAGAGAGAGAGATCCCAGAGAGAGTATCCTCTCACAGAGATGGGTCGACAACGACTCACCTTCCGTGACCTCTCTCGGACGTCTATGCATTTGAACGCATTCCCTTCCAAAGCTAAGAAAAATGCACATTTGGGAGTCTGAGTGAGCCCTCAACCATGGGGGGCGTGACAATTGTCCACCATTTTCTTTATATATATATTTTTTCACCGAACACCCGAATGTGAGGATTGAGCCCTCAAAGGGGGCCTTGCCGTCATGCACATGTTCTGGGCTAAGGCCCCCCAGCAAGCCTCGTGCCCGCCCTAAGTGAAGGCGGGCCAGAATATCCACAAGAGGCCTTTCATTCTGAATTTCATGAAGTGGCCTCTAGACAGTTGCCGCACGCCGGTTGGTTGGAGTGCAGAGTGTGCCAGATCTCTGCGAACGCAGAAAGGCCCAGGGCCCCTGAGTTGGTTAGGCCCCTGAGTTGGTTAGACGCCTGGCGCCTAAATGTCGTGCCGACATTGCATGCTGGACGTAGAGGCCGCAAATGCCAATGGGAAGCCGGTCCACAATCTGAATTTGGACAAAGGCCCTGACGGGCGGGGCACAACTGTACTGCTGGGCCCTTATCTGCATTGGGCATGGGCGCAGATACTGGGGCCCAGGCACACGCTCGAGGGAGTCCGGTCACGCGCGAAGCTGGCATATAAGCAGAGCAGGCAAGTGGGCAGACATGTTTGCGCTTGCACGCAATACCGGCACGCTGCTGCGCTGACGCACGTGCAGAGCAGAGCAACGCTTGGAGAAGCCAGGCTGGCGCTAAGCGGTAGGGCGYAGCCTGGGCGCAGGGCGCTRGCAGCCATAGCCGGGCTGCAGGAGGGCGCTGAAGGGGTRAGGGCRAAGATGGTTCTTCGRAGGTGAAGGGCGCTGTGGGATGAGGAGTAGGGAGGGAGAAGAGAGACATACCTGGTGGAGAGGAGGTTGGCATTGGTGTTGACGTCATCATTCGCTGGTCGTCAAGTCGTCTGCTTCCTTCCATGCTTGTAGTTGTAGGATAGGCTGTAGAGTACGTAGGCCGCCTGACGCCATTCGTGAGGGAGAGCTACATTGGGTTTTGTTGTTGGCGTTGCCCGATTGGGCTTGGACATTGACTCGCGATTCTGCTGTATCGTTCTCAAATGGATGGTTTCGTGGTTCCAATGTGCTATCTGCTCTTGGTTTGACTACTTGGACTTCGGCGTGATTTGCAATTTGGATTCTTGTGCTTCGTCCACTTTCATGTTCCTTGCACTACTAACACTGATCACAGGTATCTGCAATCTCTGGTATGTGGTGTTTATTATTTTGCCATATTATCCTATCGGCATCCTTGGGCACCTTTTCTAAATAAACGACAGACTGACATAGACACTTACATCTAACACACACACCCTGTCTAGACTCTCTCTCTCTCTCTCTCTCTCTCTCTTGATTGACAAACTCTCTCTCTCTCTCCTTTTCTATCTCAATATCTCTCCATCATAGACACATTGCACAAGCTATCAATCAGTCACGAGAGCCAGGTACCACAGACGACGAAATGATCGAATGATTCAGTCTCATTGTGTAAGCGATTCAATATGTTTTTATTGCTATCCATTCTGTTGTATATGTTGTTTGTCGTCCATCTCCGTAGTCATCTTRCAGGAGTTCACGCGAAATGACGTCGGATGAAATGCCAAACGCAAGCAGTCCAGCTGGAGCGGGAACGGCACCGGTTTCCCCTCTGCTTCGCACGCCGACGATGTACTCATCGGCCATGTCGACCCCGACGACGGCGAGGCTGTGTTCTTCATTGAATGATTTGTTTCCGGATCATCGTCATGGGATTTTGGGTCTGAGAGGCCGCACACGGGGTGACGCCGTACTTGCACGACCGTTCACAAGGCAGCAGTTAGACGAGCGTCTAACGTCTATCCCATAACCACTACCAGCCGTGGCAACAGTTGTTTCACCAGTGCCTTTCCACAGTGAGATGGCAACTTTCGCCTCTTCGATGGTGCCTCCGATATGGTTTGCGCCACCCACCACATGCGCATTATTGCAAACCCCGATGCTTGCCATCTTCGCCCTGTTCAACAATGCATTAGGACGGCTTGCCGGTTGTCTGCCTCCGCTGGCTACACGCATGCCTTCGTACGTGCCTTCACGAACGTCATGCAATGAAACGTACTTCTATCTTGTTGCCCCTATTCCTCCTGCTGTGCTGCACGGGAGCGGTTTTACACAATCCCCGCACGGCGGAGCACATGTGACTTCGTGTGGCCCGGGCACATACGCAAGGCCAGAGAGGCGAGCACCTACAATGAATCACCCTGCGGTATCTTCTCCGGTTTGCACAACATATCCAATTGGTCCAGACGTTACCTGTGGTATGGACACTGTGCAAATGAACCCGGTGGTTTGTGAAAGTCCTGAGGTGATGCCGACACCGTCCGGACGGCGTAGTCGATCCACTACTCCGTCAAGGGAGCCACCACGGATTAGAGTACGGAAGGACCAGAAGGAAAAACTGCAGACTATTGTGAACAAGATCGCTAACGGTTGCACGTTTGAGATGGCGATTGATCTGCTGTTCGAGTGGGGTCGGGATGGCATTGCGGACCACTTGTCTTTGGCGAGAGGGTCTGGACAGTCGTCTGCGAAGAGGGGCAGGGGGGCATCGAGGACGACCGCTTCAGGGCGGAAACCAGTTGGGAGACCTCATGGAGGGGCTTTGAAATGGCGCGATGGGAAGCCCGATTTCCAAGACCATGGACCGATGTTACATAGATTGACCGCGAAGCACCACATGGCGTTCTGGGACGCTAGAGCACGTCCAGACGTTGTTTTCTTGGAGTTCGTGAAACTCCTTTAAATTCTTGGGATGTTCGATAAGTCCTGTCCCGTGCATGGTCGAGAAGTTGACGTAGAAATTACAAAGGTGAAGTACCCTTGTCATATTTGCACCATCCACTTCCGATGCAACAAGGGCTGCACGTGGCATTGGAATTCTACTAAGGTCGGCGAAGGGGGTGTGAAGAGTTCCCGTGTCGAGACCCAAATGTTTCATTCCGCAGTTAGTTGCAGAATGTCATGCACACAGCTTGACAACCTGGCGCGCGGTTTGGGGATTCGTCATGTGAGCGAGGGCACATTCTACAGGTTTTTTAGAGATAGAGGGCCTGAATCGCGGCAATGGGGAAGGCATGTGCGGCGCGTGGCAGAGAAAAGCTATAACAGAGTGATATCCCGTTTGAAGTCCAACAACGAGCCGGTTGTATTGTTGTTGGACGGCCGATACGACTCCTCTCGAGACGCGCAACATTGCACAGTGACTGCGATGGAGCTCCAATCACGACAAATTGTTGGAACGCAAACCCTTAGGAAAGGCAAGGATTCGTCCTGGCATCTGGAAAAGAGGTGTGTTGATATGTTGTTCAGTCGTTTGGTGAACGAGAAAAATCTCGTGATTGCGGAGGTCATGCATGACGATTGCACAGTTGTGGACGTCTTGCTTCGCACATTGGATATTGACTCTCAGAAGTGCTTGTGGCCCAAAGCAAAGAGTCAGTTGAAATGGTTGAGGAAGGCGGTACGACGCACGAAGCTTGTGAAACCAAAGAACGTGGACGACTGTGAGCACGTGCGTGAGATTCGAATGTTTACGAAGAAGGAGCTCCGTGAGAAGGGTCTTCAACAACCAATCCCCGTGAACACCAAGAAAGATACAATTGTTGAATGGGTTTGGTGGACGCTATTTCCAGCGCAACAAGGGAAACCTTTGGAAATTGATGTGGTGGAGGCTGATGCGTTAGAGTCTCTTCATCCACAGTGTGGCGAGGAAGTGAAGGAGTGGTTTTATGGTGCGTGCAAGTTACTTGCCTCGGAAGGCGATGACGACGACGAGGTACTCGCAATCCATGTGCAGCATCTAGGCAACCATTGGGCGGGCGACCACGCGATGTTCAACGACGAGCTTTCGAGGCTATGCAAGGCCGCTGACGGAAAAGAGCGGCCTCCGCTCTAAGAGAAAGGAGGCAGACTTCATGTTGCTATCATGGATTGCTTGCGGGAATTCGCCTCTGCAACAAAAATGTCTTTCTACACGCGTGCGCGATGTACTCATAACAACGAGTGCTTCCACTCGATAATCAACAAGTTTTGCTCGAAGCGTTTGAATTTCCCGAAGTCGTACGAGGCAAGGGTGGATTGTGCAACTCTAGATTGGAACAAGAACAAAGCTCTGGAAGCACTTGGATTTGTCTATCGCAAGGACTCTAGCGTCGGTCACCGTAGAAGATCCTCGCCACATTGGCAGTTGCAAGCACATGACCACACATGGCGTTTTGAAATAGCACGTGTTGTTTGGGGCACTCCTCGGGTGGGTTATTGGGCGAGGCGCATGTTGCAGCAAGAGGACGTTGATGATATCATTCCGAACATTATGGATACGGATGATGGTGTCGGATCTACGACTGACGATGATGCCGCAACTTGTGCTATCGCTCCATCGGGCTGCGATTTGTCAAGTATCAATTTCGACAGTGAAGACGTTTCGAGTGATGGTGATGCGAATATACTGCCCACGCGTCTCGACTTCGAATACGACCCTGTTGATGTGGACATCGACGCTGGACACAATGCAACAGGGGCCGACAACGGCAACCCCTCACAAAACGTTTTTGTTGCGAGGATGTGACCTTAGGGTTGCACGTACGACTTTCGATGGATAGGTTATCCTGTGTCATCTTTTATTCGACAATTCATGGCGCATTTTTTTCATTTCGCAAGACGTGCGCACATTTGTGTGCGTGTATGCGCACGTGTGTGTGTGTGTGTGTGTGTGTATGTGTGTGTGCACGTGTGTGTGTGTGTGTGTGTGTGTGTGTATGTGTGTGTGTGTGTGTATGTGCATGTGTGTCTGTGTGTGTGTGTGTGTGTGTGTGTGTGTGTGTGTGCACATGTGTGTATGTGTGTGTGGTCGTTTGTGTCTAGACTGTATGCTAATTTTGTCCATTTTGTCATAGGTCCGGGTCCCCTTTTCCCGTTTCCTGGGAAGGTACAGGGAGTCGTAGGTTGCTCTCATAGGTCTAGTCCGAGAGTAGAAGAAGCGGGCAGGAAACTAGTTTGGGGTTTTTTGCGTCGCGTTTTTGACTGGGTTGCTGGTTCAGATTGGCACGTTGTGACAGCTGTGGGGTTACTGCTGCTACGGCAGCCATGGCAAGGGTGTGAGGTGGTGAGAAGGAAGAAGAAGACTCCAAACAAGTGTTCGTTGAACACTTGTTTTTGTTGTTCGGGGTTGTCGTAAAAGCGGTTGTAATTCTTCGAAAAAGCACGCCAAATTGATTGGAGGAGGACGGGGGATTGGAGAAGTGAAATTCCTTTTTATATTCTCTGTGTATTTTGAGCTTCCGCTGTGCACATCTCCTCTCCGGTTGTGTGTGTGTGTGTGTGTGTCCCTACGCTGTATATGTGTGAGAGTGTGTGTGTGTGTGTGTGTGTGTGTGTGTGTGTGTGTGTGTGTGTGTGTGTGTGTGTGTGTCTGTGTGTGTTTGTGTGTCCCTACGCTGTATATGTGTGAGAGTGTGTGGGTGTGAAAGTATTTGCGTGCTAAGATTCGATCCAAGACCCCACACCTGACTATGCGTTTTGCCCCTTCATCGAGCATGCCGAGATTTGAACCTGCACCCTTACGAGGGATTGTTCTACAGAGATTACACGTTTTGTGCCTGGAACCGAAGTACATTCATGAATTCCCAACTAGAGTAATCGACRTGAAGGTGATAAAACTGCAACCTAACCAYTCAAAATCGTCAAGCATCCAACGTAGGTAGGTAGAGAGGACATGCAAGAGTTCACACTAAGTGTAGATTAGAGAAAGCACGAAACTAARACATTCTAACTACTCATATGAATGAGGTGTTCYTGGATGTGACACCACACGACAGTTTTGCACYATTTTCACACCTCGAACCACAAATGAGGTGACGAGGTCTCGAACCATATCGTTCACAATAGATACCATTGTAGGACTCTCTCTCTCTCTCTCTCTCTCTCTCTCTCTCTCTCTCTCTCTCTCTCTCTCTCCATCTCCATGTGACCATCCCGGAAACATAAACCACCGTATGTCAACCTGGTCGTGGGTCGTGACTATTAGTGGGAGCATGTGGATTAGCTATGAAGTGGACATTGGGAACGTTCGGCGGATTCTGTCATCGCATACGCATGGCTTTCTCAAACTCATCGGGCAATTTTTGACGATAAGTGTAGCCACATAGGTTCGCAAACCGGCGGTACCCATGATGTCAATTGGCTTTTGCGTCATATCGTTCATTCCCAATAAGGATCTGCAATAATTCATCAATGCGTCCCTCTTGACCAACGAACTCCACTACCTTTTCGACTTTTTTCGCGGCAATAGGCCACCTCGCACGTATTTCCTCCGTCGTCAATCTCGGTTCCACGCGCCGCAAATCTCGGCCCATTACACGCTGTCGACCCACACCGCCGTTCGCCCTCCCTCGCCCTCTTTGCCCACCATGATTCACCCGCATGTCATCCATTCCTTCAAATTGTTCCCTGAAGTCGTAAGGCTTCGCCCTCACAATTATGTAAGACGGCAGTGCATGCGAGTGCCAGCAACACGTCAATGGTGGGAAAAGCAGACAACCACAAACATAGGAAACCAGAGTGCCACATTCTATATAGAACATTGTGAGTACATGGTGCTTTATAGCATTACAAAAATTGGAAATGGGAGAAAAATTTATTGCAAACATCAACATGAACTTCTCTCTCTCTCTTGCTCTCTATCCCTCTCTCTCTCTCTCTTCCCACGTTGCTGCGGCAGATGCACTTCATTAAAAGATACAGGCAGCCATTAAGTATGCGGTTTACGTTATTCAAATTATAAGCTCTTTGATCCGGCATTGTGTGACTTCAATGACGTGGATTCGCTGCCATGATCAGTGTCATCTACATCATCGCCACAATCATCATTGTCGTCGTCGTGAATGTTGTTATGCTGCTCTTCACTATGTGTACCTGTGTCAGTGTGTTCATGGACATTTTCTGCCACTTCAGCTTGACGAATATCAATAAAACCGTTCCTGCCATCAGAACTCCTTGTCGAGTGCGTATACCAAGAAATAGATGGGTTTGAGCAGGTCAGTCTCTTGTAATGTCTACGTTCGTTCCTCGACAAAACAATATCATCGTGGTCTATGAAATCCGCATCGTCGACATCTTCAACAAAACTCATGAAGGACGACTCAGAGAAAGAACACGAAGACGTTTGCGACCCTGTTTCGTTCGAGCCTTGTGATGATAGCGGTCGTTAAGAATTGTTTTCGACATCCCCACCCTCTTGTGAGCTCGACTCATTCGACATTTGAACTCTCAAACCGGTCGTGTTATGTACTGAATGTGATAGTTATCAAAGTGCGATACCCGAATAAATGCACACACACACACACACATACACACACACACATACAGACACACATTCTGGTTGATAAAAATCGATAATGCAATATGTGGATGCCCTTTTGCGCAAAAAAAAAAAGAAAAAAAAAAAGAAAAAAGGACCACACCTTTAGAAAAGGGTATGGGCAATGGAAACGAAAACTTAGACGACATGCACAACTTGGTCTATCGACTTATGTGGTGGAATATCGTTACGTTACATCATGGAAATGAGGTTTCAACACTGTTTTTTCATACGAACATTGGGCGAACATAAGATACTTCTAGGGTGATTCATCCGGCGAATCGGAATCGCTACCGCTGCCACGACGAACTCGAGATGGGGGGGTACCGAAATCAACGGCCGTGAACTTCCAAATATAGCCCGTGACAAAAATGTTTTCTCTTATGTTCGTGAAAGCATCATGCGACGACCCACTTCCATCACTCCCCAAAGAACAAGCAGTAACGTTGTTTTGACCATGGACTTCTTGCGATGACCATAAACGACGTCTAACCATATTTCGACGGAAATGTGGATTGACTTCCTCCCTCGAGCCTTCTGCCGCGGCGCCTTGCGATGCAATTGGTGGAGGTTGTGACGTGGGAGTCAAACTTTCGAATAACTCCTTTTTCGATGACGAAACTGACAACGACTCCGACAACGGCGGTGCTGGCACGTTGTCAAAATCCACATCATCATCAACATAAAACCGTCTCCTATCAAGACGCGATGTGCGAAGACAAATGTCACAGTATAGGTGTTGGAACAAGGCAATAGCCGTCGACTCCTCCGATGTGGCTGGTGACGACATTCCTCTAGGCCACACGTCGGGGACAAGTCCTCCCTCGTGAACGTGTTTTGTCATTTCAGCTTGTGGTTTGGTCCGACAAACCTCTATGGACCTATGTCACGATACAATTGCGAGCACATCAGCGGTACTCATTACTAGTCATTAGTGCAACATCACGCATACCTTGGTTAATGCCCCGCATGGCCCAATATCAGCAATCCGGTAATGCGGAACATAATCCGCAACGACGGAGAGAGAGAGAGAGAGAGAGAGAGAGAGAGAGAGAGAGAGAGAGAGAGAGAGAGAGAGAGAAAAAGAGAGACATGCAATGGATATCTAGGCCAACAACAACATCACCAATCCGGGTCGGAATCCGGGAACCTGAATTCCCAATATCCCGGAGGCGTTCGTGGTCGTCGATGGTTGATCTTGTGTCGAGAGCACTCGTTCACATGTTCATGTCTTTCACGAAGGGAGAGTGTGTCTGGAAAAACAGCATCATAGAACTTTTTACATTCAAAACATTCGTGACCCGGTAAACGCGCACGAGCGGATTTTGGTCTAACGACCTCGATGCAACGTGGTTTCCMTGCTCGACCTGGCCCTGCACTGCTCCCAGGAGAAGTGTTACGAGATAACCCCTCGCCACTACTAATGGCAGGCGATATCATGCCAGCCCCCCGATTAGGAAATGCATCAAACAAGTCAAATCCGTCATCATCATTATCCCTCTCTGCACGCAGCCACTTCCGCGGTTCTGTTTTTTTTCCTCAGACATTGTCGGAGGACCAGATACGTCGAACATGTCTCCGCATGCTCGATATGATGCTGACGCTGCGCTTGCGGCCACGTCACTCGAGCGAGCATGGTAAGACTTCGCAATGTTGCAACCCGTTCTTCTCGTCATCGAAGTGTCTACACGCGTGTCGGACTGTTTTCCGTCATCTAGGGGCACCCTCATTGTCTGTGCTGTGCTTCACTGTCTTTCATTGCTCTCATGATCTTTAGGAGATATAGTGCTGTAGTCCCCATATTTTTGCGCCATATTTCTGGACATGACAATCCAGGATGTGTCACTATCAACGGTCATGCGCAGACCCTGAGGGAGACATGGGTGGACAGAATAAAGGCAAAGTCGTTGACCATGTTACGCATATACATGAAAAAGTATGGTCGCACACAACACATGCTCATAATAAAAAAGAGATGGATGGAGGGAAGGATAGATATGGATGGATAGATGGAGATGGATGGATATCGATGGACATGGAAGGATGTATGTGGATGGATGGTTATAGATGGATAGAGGGATATAGATGCATGGATGAATACTGATGGATAGATGGATGGATTTCTATTTTTTTCACCTTTGCGCTGTGATCTCTTTGTGAGGATATATACAGGCCACAGGCTGGCCGCCCGGTGACCCTATTTGCAAGGGTGGCCCCGCCATGCAAGGGTCAAGGTACGTGCCAACAAAAAACATTGCAACACGTGTCTGCAAAAATTGAGGGTGACATTGAAATTGTTTACGAACTAAGAAATTACAAATAAAGTTACAAAATATGCAGTCAATTTTTGTCATTTTTTTTGTTTTCGCCCGAACGGGAAACGAGTCCAGTTCCACTCTGGGAACTTAGTATATATACATGTATATATATTATATATATATATGTCTGGTAAACAGTACGCAGAGATGGAGAAGAGGACAACAATCGAGGGGCTTTCACAAACTGTTTCGTCGGAGTTTCACTGACTCATTACGAGGCTGACCTCTCTCTCTCTGTCTCTCTCTCCACGGACTCATTAGGAGGCCTATGTCTCAACAAAGCAAATGACACATCCCCGTAGGGAGAGAGGGCAAACAGGACAGCAAACGAGGGGCTGTGACAAACTGTTTCGT
>BFEA01001346.1:6255-38755 GCA_003427395.1 Chara braunii
CAGACTGTTGAGGGTTCAGCCTCCTGATGAGTCGGTGAAACTCCGACGAAACAGTTTGTCACAGCCCCTCGTTTGTTGTCCACTTCTCCCTCTCTGCCTACGGTTTACCGGGCAGTTCTATTTGACGATATATATATTGTAAGTTTTTTTTTTTTTTTTTTTTTTTTTTTACGTATGCGAATGCGCAATTTCGGGTTCGTACGTGTACGTTGGAGTACGTACGTGTACGCATTGAGTACGCGTACGGGGTGGTACCCAAGTTAAAACATTGAAGATTATGAAGGCGGGAGGTTGAGAATCTTTCACCATTTTCACCACTTCATAATTTTTAAAATCTTCAACATCCACCCCCCTATATGAATGTGTAGAGCCGTCAAAGATTTTGAGTGTGAAAATGCTAAAAATTTTGAAGTACACCCCTCTCTATGCAAGTGTATAGGAATGTTGAAGATTCTGAACATTCTGAAGTCGTGAAAACACTAAAAATTCTAAAAATTTTGAAATGGAAAAAACGTTGAAGATTATGAACACAAGAGGTTGAGAATCTTCACCGTTGTCACCACCATAATTTGCAAAATCTTCATCAGCCACCCCCCTATGTGAATGTGTAGAGCCGTCAAAGATTCTAAAGTGTGAAAATGCTGAAAWTTTTGAAGTACACCCCTCTCTATTCGCGTGTATAGGAATGCTGGAGATTCTAAATATTATGAAGTCGTGAAAACGCTAAAGATTCTGACCCCCTTCCCCCGACCTCCTTTTGTTTCGGTGGGGGGGGAGGGGGGAGGGTTCAAATTTTTCAACATTTTCATCACTTTATAATATTCGGAATGTTCAGCGTTCGTCCTTGGTTAAGTGTGTAAAAACGCGGAAGAGTCTAAAAATTCTGAAATGGTGAAGATGTCAAAAATTCTAACGTACAGGTCCTTCTGTTTGAGTGTGTAGGAATGCTGAAAATTTTAAAAATTTTGAAATGGTGAAAACACTGAAGATTTTGAACCCCCCTCCCCCCTCCCGCCCCCTTGTTCGAGTGTCTGTGTTCAATTGTGTATGAACGTTGAAGGTTCAAAACGTAAATGTTGAATATCAATAACTTAGTTAACCTTCACTTGGCCCGTTTGGGTTTGACGTGCCACAAACTCAATTCATTTGGTTTCATTTTCCACTATGTTCAAAACTTTCTATGATATGAAGTACTAGGCATGAGCTTTCTAGATACATTCGGTTCTTGCCCCAATTCAAATAACCAGACCCACACTCTTTCACCTATATAAAATGTAGATGATTTTTTGTGCGTGTTCTTATATGGTACCATAACATTTTGAGTTTTTCTAGTCTATTCCACATCCTGCTGTAACATCTTATCATACTTCACAGTGAATTCAAGGTTGTCAGGTGCTGTTGTGGGCTGGTTCTCAGACAACAGAAAAACAAGAGTTCATATTGGTTTCTAACGAAGCTGTAGTCGGTTGAGAGTTGTGCCAGTAATGTGGAGCACAACGTTGTTGTATGGGCTGATAATGAGAGGTAACTTTTCATTCCAATTATTTTGACTCGGTTTGACGTAATGTCGGAGTAAGTGCTGCACTACCCAATTCATCTGCTCTGCTTGGTCATTCAACTACTGAGGTTTTCTGATGCCATTTATAGTTAGGTCTCATCTGCTTGGTTGTGCTTAACCACAATTCACTTGTGAATCAGACGTCTCTATCATTGACGATAAACTTATAAAGGTCAAAATTAAACACCCAATTGTCCATAAATTTGATAACCTGTCAGTTTTGGCGATCGTGGGCAGAACCACAAGTCCAGCGAACTTGCTAAACCGGTCCATGATAACGAAGGTCTCTCTTATTGTTTTTGCTCATTACCATAGTATCCTTGAAGTCCATGCACACACTCTGCCCAAACCCAATAGGGATAGGCAAGGGCTTGATGAGCCTAGGTGGAGTCTGCATCCTTGGTTTGTCATGTCGACAAACCTACATCTTTCAACATTGTGGACCACAAAAATGACCGGTTGCGTTCTCAGGCACGACGGTCCCACACCCTGCGACAAGCGTAGGACGTCTTGGTCGTGTCAAGCAGGATTAAGGTGTTCTTTTTGAGTCAGCTAGAGACACCACTCCGTCCATGCGTGCCAGCTACACCTCTCGTCTCTCCCTGCGACAGGACGGAGCTCCACGAGGTACAACTCACCTCTATCTGAGGGGTTGTCACCACCCTTAGGTAGGCGTATTCCTGCTGAGCTACCGATTCACGTACAAAGATTTTTACATGCAATCGTAGAGGTAAGTCGGTCGAGGGCGTTTGCTCGATCGCCGAGCATAGGCATACGCGCGGTTGAACGTTTAAGACATACCCGTTTACGTGTCCGGTGTCGAGGCGCTGATCTCCCGGACCGACATACAATTAAGGTCGACTTGATCGACGATCTTTCGCATATACAAATGCTCTAAGCCTACTTGCACTAGATCAACAAATTATATATGCTATATAATTGTTTTTCAAATCGATATAAACATAATGTATACATTTCAAAAGTTTATACTTAACAACAAGAAGATGTCTTTTACATTTTTACACAAAGAGATGTAAATATCATAATAAACAAAACTTTGACTTTTGAAAGAGAAACAATATTAGCTCTTGGTCTTTCAAACATGCATCACAAATAAAAGTAGGTTCATGGTCATTCGAAACATGCATACAAAAGATAAGCTCATGACCTTTGAAAGAAAATGACTCTATGACCTTGCCAATTATCCTAATCTATTTAACATCAAGAAGGGGTAGAACTAGAAAATCTAAACCAAATGTACAAAGGTTACGTGTCTGCGAAATGTCTGAGTCGAGACTCAAGTAAGCATAAGTTCAATAATGCGAGTTGCGTGAATAGCACATGGTTGGTCGTTTTATTGACTTACAAACAAGAGTCAATCATATTACACAATCCTAATAGAGTCTACCATTCATTCACTTTCACACACATTACACTTACGCTTCCGAACCTCTCAGCCAAACATTCCCTTTTCGACTCAGTCATTCAGTCATACAAGGACCTCTTTCTACCAAACAAAGCCTCTTCAGACAATGACCCGAAAAAAAAAATGCATTTCGGTGTAGAGGTAGATGCAAAGTGTGGGTGTTAAGGGTGAGTGGGGTTTGAGTTGGGAAACCAACCTGTTACCATATGTCAACAACATGCAGTTTTGCATAGACTCATAAAGAGTCTTCTTGATTAAGATGACCTGCAATCACACATAAGTCAACAAGGTCTCAACACCTTCCTCATTATCAACATAGTCCTACATGAAGTTCAACAATGTGAACTTCAATTCTAACGGAGGATTATAATATAGTCCGATCAAATGTAAGTATGAGGTAAGAAGACCCTCACTGGAGTCATCATCTCATACTTACTAGTCTGTATCGATTCGATAAAATCGTAGGATAACTCACACATGAGTATCCTACCACTTATTCTTAGTCTAACAGGTTTACACTTAGACAGACATTCGATGACCTGCACAAGGGTACCCCGTTTCTAGTCTGTCAACCTATCAATTTAGAATATGTATACACGTAGAGGCGAGTAAAAAGATGTTCCTCACACTGGTGCCTTATCCTATCACCCGTCCTACATTCATACGATGAGGTAAGAATGAGGTAAGAATTGAAGCCTGTATACAACATTGTTTTTATCACACTAAAGCAGCAGAGGGTGAGTAAAAACAATGTTGTATACGATGAGAATGATAAATGACTTCGCCTGTCTTCTTATTTTGTGTCTTTGTTCTCTTTCTCATTCTCCTCATCCTTTCTTCTTATCTCTTTCTTCATTCTCTTTTTTGCTTCCTTTTTTTTTGTTTTTTTACCTTCATTTCATCTTCATGGCTCACTTCAACTTCGAAGATCATTGTACATGACGTCAATACCAATGCCGATCTCCCATTTACACCAAGTACGTATTTCGTTTCCTCCCATCACCATTCTCAACTCACACTGCGCCTCCTTCTTCAAGAACACTGCCACTCGTCACCTCCGCGCGTGCTGTAGTCCGCCTATGGACGCTAGTGCCCTGTTGTGCCCCACACCACTCAACCCCTACGAGCGCACCCCATGCCAACTTGCGCACATGCAGATGCTTACGCAATGTTGCTGCAACGTGTTTGCTTTGCTTACCTAGGCCAGAACGCCTTGGACTGACTGGTTCCTTCCCTATATGGGAGGTGTTGCTGTTGTTGGACTGTTTGGGCCAGGCCGTGGAAGTTGTCAGTAGCTTCCGGTCGGGCTCCAGTGTCTGCGTCCTGGCGCATTTCAACATTAGAGGGTCTGGGCCCTTTACAGTTAGGCACACCCAAAATTACTCAGACTCTGAATGTTTAATGTGTTTGCATTTTGGCCCGTGGGCCGGATGTGGCGACAATGCCACATTCTCAGTCGTCCGCGACTACTTAGTGATGTGTCGGCCTCACAATGCGTGTGTGTGTGCCCAGGTATCAACCATCCGGGGCCCTGAGCTCAACTGTGCACCGTAGTTGTTGCTTCTGAAGAATCAGCAAAGGTTCACGCTGCTTTGTAACCAATTTACATGCAGCAACTGTCCGAGACCCACGTTGGAAGACGCTGATACAAACCCCTCTCGTGGATACTCAGGCCCGCCTTCACTTAGGGCAGGCACGAGGCTTGCTGAGGCCCGCTGCTAATAACATGTGCATGTCTGATAAGGATCCACTGCTCATAACATGTGCATTTCCTGCAGTAATAAAAATAATTATTATTATGATCATAATAATAATAGAAATTTGCGTCGCACTAAGGGTTGACAGTCGATGGAGACCAGGTAAGTTTCGTTGTTTCCTTTTCCTTCGTCCCTTCCCCTTTTTCTTTTTGTCTCTTTCTCTGTTTGTCTGCCTCTCTATCTGTCTGTCTGTCTGTCTGTCTGTGTGTATGTTTGTCTGTCTGTTTGTCTGTGTGTATGTCTGTCTGTGTGTGTCTGTCTATTTGTCTGTATGTCTGTTTGTCTATTTGTTCGTTTGTTGTTATCTGTCTGTTTGTCTATCGCTCTCTCCTTCTCTCTTGTTCACACATACAAACACACACACGAATGCATGGTCGTACATTCCGTCCTACACATGCTCTCTATCATCTCGTGGCGCCCGCTCGCACATTCGCCGGTTCGTCCCCTCTGTTCTACTACGTCTGTCGAATATGGAGCTGATTCGGAAGAAAAAGCGGATATAGGCAGGATAGAGGGGGGTAAGGTCAGCGGAAAGGAGAGCAAGTCAGCGTTCCACTGTTCCCACACCCTGAAGATCGGCCATTCATGTGTCAATGATCCTTCCGCAGGTTCACCTACGGTAACCTTATTGCGACTTCTCCTTCCTTCAAATGACAAGGTTTATTGAACTTCTTACAACACTCCCCCAGCGGCAACCGCCAAGATCACCACGGTCCAGGCACTTCCCTGGACCATTTAATCGGTACGAGAGACAAGTGGTGTGTACAACAACAGAAAAATTCCCACGAGAAATGAAAGTTGAAAAAACATTCAATATCCTTTATATTTATAAATTATCATTCCAATGTTCGTCCAATTTTAGAATTTTCAGTTTTATTTGATAAGTTCCCGTCTAAATATGAGCTTTCCCTTCCAACTACATCTATTTGTTTAAGATGGAATGAAAGTCTGGATGAGTTTATGAAATGTTTTAATTAATTTTAATTCTACTACAACAAATATCTTCTAGTTTAGATTGGATTAACCTATTTATGATTGAAAATCCTTACTTAGAATGACATTTCAATTAAAATATTTCATGAACTCATCCAGACTTCCATTCCATCTCTAGCATGCAGTCCAAATAAGAAGGGATACCGTATTCTTGGAATGAAAGTTTGCAAGTAAGATGAAAAGAATTAAAATTGGAATGACATTTTTTAAGATGGAATGAATATTTGAAATTTAGATTGTTATTTTACTATAGAATGATTATTTAATTCTAGGAATTTTTTCCGTTGAAAGGGGCGGGGACGTAATCGGTATGAGCCAATGATTCAACTACAAGGAATATGAGTGAGAAAGATATACAGAAAGCCAAGTTGCGAAATCATCCAGATATCCAAGTAGTAGTGTACAAGCAGAGAGCAGACATACACCGAAATTTCATCCAATAAGAGTCATACAATGAAGTCATGAGGCAATATTCAAGCCATCAGGACACACCAACACTGTATCTAATTTCGCTACTCTATGTCCGGCGCCCAGTGCCAAGCCTATACTACTCGCCTATTCTACTACAACTATATCCACGCAACAGGCTCAATTAGACTGTGGTGACCAATGTATATGATGTTTACTCCACAACCGACCTTCATGCATCAAGCATGTATCTCGTCTCCTCTTTCTCTCTATCTCTCGTTCTCTGTCTCTCTCTCTCTAAGTTTTTACTTCCTCTTTTTTCTCCCTGCTCCTGCTTGTTTATTCCATCTGCGCACTTGCCTCCGCCTTCCTCCCATTCGGATTCCTCTCCATCTCCCTGTTTCTTCTTCTTCTTCTTCTTCTTCTTCTTCCTCTTCTTCTTCTTCTTCTTTGTACTAGCATTCTCTATCGTTGGTGTCCCCTTCTCGTTGTGTATCTCGTTCCCTTTTTTTTTTACATCACTGACTCCTAGATATCGACTGTATGCGGGGGGGGGGGGGGGGCAGTTAGATCCATCCAAATGCGGCAATGGATCTTGCCGTAATGACTGAAAGATTCAAACCCAGATAAGAAAAAATAAAATATAATAATAATAATAATAATAATAATAATAATAATAATAAAATAATAATAATAATAATAATAATAATAATAATAGTGAAAACTAGTAGTTGATCACTAAAATTTTGTTAGTTCATTCTCACACGTCGCTAATTAGATGACTATGCATTTCGCTACCTTAGAAGAGTCTTTGTTACTCCTGCCGTCCAACCACTCTTATTTGAATCTCTTTACTTCGACATCCTGAGTGTTGCTCTTCACATCGAGGTAAGTTCCTTGCGACTTTATACCCGCCTTCTCACCCTTTCTTCCCGTGTGCCTTCTTCCTCCCCGCATTATCTCGTCTGCCTCACACTCGTCGTCTCCTCTGCCCCCTTAGTGGTCTTTCTCTGCCTTCAACGGTTTCCTCTCCCCTGTAGCTCTTCTTCCCCTACAAGTTTGGCTTGTGCAGTTCTCTCCTCCACCCTGTGCTCGTTTGCGCTCTCTCTCGTGCTTACTTCTTTCTCTCTCCCACTTCTACTACTAACATGAACGCTAATGCTAATACTCATTAAATGAATCTTTCACTAGAAATCAAAAGAATACATGCAACCTAGTTCATTCGCTCTGTGTTTGTCTCTCCTTCACCCGGTCCGACTGTTCTCCCTTACCCACTCCCTTCTCTCTTGGAACCAGTGAGTGACCAGGTAAACTTTTCTCTCTTTTCCTATTTTCTTTTTCTATTCTTTCTCCTACCTAACACTTCCTCTGTTTTCTCTCATATTCTTTCTCTCCCCTGAAGCATTCTTCTTCTTCCTTACAGTGTTATACTCCATGCAATTTTTACCCCCGTTTCTCCTTTTATTTCCTTCAAATGCATATAGTCGTGTTCTCGTTAGGATAGAAATGAAATAGGAATATGAATAATTGTGTTAATAATAATAATAATCTTCGAAGCATGGCGAACGTGTTCGCGGCCCTTCACGTTCGCGCCCGTTCGTGCGAACAGCTCGCAAACATGTTCGGGCGAACATAATTTTTGTTGTAAAAAAAAATAATAATAAAAAAAAAAATTATCTTTTTTTTTTTTCGGTTTTTTATTTTTAACTCATGATCGACTACCAATTTGAACATGACTCCAAGGAAAACGTTTCTTGTATTGTTATTTTACATAACATCTGTGTAGCATTGTGTTCGGGTTCGGTGACCGAACCCGAACGTTTGCGACCGAACGTGAACGAGCGGCAAAAAACCCCGAACGCGAACATAAAAAAAAAAATAATAAAATAAAAAATTCTTAGATTAAAAAATATATATATATATATGTTATGTAAAATAATAAAACTAACAACCTTTGCGTTGGGGGTATGCTCAAATTCGCAACCGAACTCGAGTTAAAAATAAAAGTTATATATATATATATATATATCGTCACAAACAGAACTGCCCGGTAAACCGTAGGCTGAGAGAGAGAAGAGGACAACAAACGAGGGGCTGTGACAAACTGTTTCGTCGGAGTTTCACCGACTCATGAGGAGGCTGAACCCTCATATATATATATATATACATATAATATGTTCGGCCCAACACGTTCGGGGGGCGTTCAGCCGAACACCCGAACGTGTTCGGACGTTCGAAAAAACTCTGAACATGTTCGGTATGCTACAGAACATAACATATATTGTTTTCAAATTTTTATGAGATTTTTTTTTTTTTTTTTTTTTCACGTTCGGAGGGTTTGGTGCGCTTGTTCTCGTTCGAGCGAACACGTTCTCGTTCGCCTCCGAACGCAAACAAGGTGATTCGTTGATAATAATAATAATAATAATAAAATAATAATAATAATAATAATCCTAGGAAGATTTTCACGCCCGGCCGGTCCTGCTCGGCCGGGCACCCAGGCGTGACGCCTGGGGGGTTCTGACGCCCAGGGTACCCAGGCGTGCAAGAGGACTCCAAATCCGGGCTCATTTCGTTTTTTGCGAGTTGGCTGTCAAGGGGGAGGGAGGGGGGTATAAATTAGTTTTAAAGGGGCTAAAGGGGTCTAAGGGGGGTGCTTGTGTGTGATTCTGTTATTTTTTTTTTATCTCTGATTCTGTGAGGAATTATAATGTGCCCCTTATCCAAAAGTGGTTTGCATTTTAATCCTACACAACATTTGTTTTTTCTTGAATGTTTTGAGTTTTTTTTTTTTTTTTTTGGCGCTGGGGCTGCTCGGAACCCTGCTCGGTTGGGCACCCGGGCGTGTACCCGGGTAGAAGTTGGGTGCCCGGGCGCCTGGGAAAACAGCCTAGTTATAATCATAATAATGGTAATAATAATAATAATAATAACAATAATAACAATAAAAATAACAATAACTACAATATAAAGCTAATGAATGTATACGAGTTGCTTTCCTATCTAATACAACAATGTCGGGGGTTATATTCGGGGTAAAAGGACACTTTCCAAAAGAAGAGCAACGACTATCGAACATCAGGTACGATGCTTTCTTTCTCCCTTATGCATAATCACTCACCAAAGTGTCACGTGCATGCACCCTCATACACACTCTCACACTCACTCAACCTCACACTCACACACACTCACACACACTCACACGCACTCACACACACTCACACCCACACACACCCACATACACATAAACAAAGAAGTGCAACATGTATACTTTCATATTCTAGCGGAAGATTCACTCGATTTTGCTCATCCGGTCGATGAAAGTAACATGATCGATACGCATGCATACATACACACATACAAATACATACGAGCGAGCCCACACACATTCACACACACAAATGTGGTAGTATATATCTCCATGTTCTCGCGATAGATTCATTCGATTTTGGTCATCCTATCACTGGAAGTAGTGCGAAGCCAGCCGCGCGATCGAACTACATGCACACACACAAACAAAAGTGGTGGTGTATATTGATCTGTTTTAGCAGTAGATTGTCTCGATTTTTCTCGTCCTATTGGCGAAAGTAGAATGAGATCTTGTTGCCCGTCTGACACTTACACACATACACACACAGACGAGTGTGACAATGTATATGTCCTTGTTCTAGCGATAAATTCATTTGATTTTGCTCATCTTATCGCTGGAAGTGGCGAGCGGTCATCCCCGCTAAATACACTCACACACACACGTTGATGTCGTGGTGTATATTTCAATATCTTAACAATAGGTTCATTCAATTTAGTTCATCATGTCGATGGGAGTACTAGGAAGTGGGCCGCGTGATTAGAAACTTACGTGTTCGCACTCTCTCACTCTCTCGCTCCCTTGTCGTGGTCATTGTCATCAGCAGCACTATGCTCCCCTCAACCTGGAAACCACCCAAAGGATGTGCATAGAGTCCCTTGTAACATCAACACTATGCTCCCCGCTTTTCTTTTGCGCACTCTTCTTCCTACTCGCAGCGCTCCCCTTTTCTTTATGGCTGCCATCTCTTTTCATCCAACCGCGCAGTCTCCCTTGCTGTGTCGTGCTTCTTCCTCCTCTCATCGTCTTCCTCTTGCGATTTTCCCTCTTCCGTAGTTACTTCCACGTAGCGGTTGGATGCAACTTCCATGGAGCTATTTTTCGAAATAGAGATCCGTGTAGTACGTGTGGTACTTTTTCGACGAATCTATCGCAGATTCTGAGGCAGATTCATCAAAACGAACTACCGGTAATAGCTACGGGTCAGAAGGAAAATAAGGTGATAAAAATAATAAGAGAGGGAATCTAATTGCTAAAGATAATTAAAATAATTAAAAAAAAACAAAAATAAAAAGGATCTAACTACTAACTACCCTAGACTGCCAAGTGTCATGCCCCCATTTTTCAAATGTGGCTAATTGTAACTACTAACTCGAACTACCTTTGATCTCAAGGTCATGGGTTCAAGCCCCGACCGACCGCACACGGGGTAACTTGTAGTTGAGCTACTTGCCAAAAAGGAGCTAGCTCAGGGTCGGGCATATTCGATCCTTGAGTCTGTCGTTTAACAATCTGCACCCCAACCTATTAAGCTAGCTCGTACTTCGAGTTGAAGAGGAGCTGCTCAGATATATGTAGAGTATTCGGGCTCAACCCACGTAGTAGCCTGAGCCTGTTTTTGAGTCAATGTGTGTGTACGCTTGCCGGTCTGCATGCGTGTTTGAGTGTTTGTCGGCTTAATCACGTCTGTTACCCGCAAGGGCACTTGGTTGATCGGAAGGCCCGAAGGACCGGTGCTTACCTGTGGTCGTGACATTGAGGGTCGAGGCGGGGAAAACACTCAAGTGGTGGGAAAAGAGGCCCATGACACTTAGGAGCCCCGGAAAACGCTGAAGTAGCAGGCAGGCAGGTACCACACCAGGTAAAGGAAGAAGTGCCGGGTAATCAAGGCCGAGCAAAAAAAGACAAAATTTGACATTTTTTGAGACCCAATACTGGTAGGTAGGCACGTATCAGTTCAAGTAGCCTGAGTGTAAGGCCTGTGCGAGCGATATCAGAGTCTGTAATAATGTTTCCCTTCGAAAGAGACGAAGACACCGGTTGCTTGTGTGGCCACGTGGTCGGAAAGTCACCGCCCAAGAGGCGGCTTCCTCTCTACATATGGGAGGCCGAGCAGTAGCTTCAGCCTCAGATTGCGGAATACAAGTTTGCACAACATGCTGCTCAAACAAGCGTTAGCATTCCGAGTGCTATTGCAATCTCGTTGATCACATATTTTTAATTACGGCCGGGGCGTATATTAATTTATCCTGACTAACATACTGATGATTAAGTCTCACTGTGTGTTGTAGATTTACCTGACACAACACTAACCCAATTAACCCCTCGAACTTTCCGGACGGAGGGTATTACTACCGATCCTAACCATCATAGTGCGCGACATAACAACGTGCGCGCATACTTTCAAAATTTTCTCACTGATTTGCCCCGGCCTCAATGATCGAGGAAATTGTTTTAAGTGTCATGCTAAAGCGCGCACACCCTTTAAATTTCAGACCCGCCCCGTCATGGTAGTCGATGTCATCGCTGTGTCGATTGCAAAAGCATGGCCAAATACCCTTGTAAGGGTATTTGGTTCGACAATATTCCCATACCCTGTTAAGCGACGTCCTCGCCGTCAAGGACATTTATTACAATCGTTCATACAATTTCCCCTTAGATCGTTCCCCATGATGAAATCAACTGATAAAATATGACATGATCGAAGACACCACTGAACGGATGATACAGTACAATACAATACATGCACTTTTCTTTTTGAAAGAGACGTAAATCCCTTTCCCAAAATAAGAGGCATCTTTGATGAGTGGATAGCCAAATCCGAGTCACTGGATTGAGATGCGGTCAAGACTCGCATTGTCTCCCTTGATATATTATATCATTGTCGGGATTTTAACCCGGGTCTTTCGCATACTGAAACTCCCAAACCAAACTCAATGAATCAATGGTGGGGATACTGAATCTGTACTACGACGGTGAAAGTTACCAAGAGAAAGATAGATCATATTTTCCACATCTTTAGACTTTCTTCCCAGATCCTGATTGGTTATCCGAGGAGTCATAAAATCCCCCCTTTTGGACGCAAGTCTTGAAATAAATCATATTACCGTCCCGTCCGAAGTCTAACGCGAGAAGATCGGCGGTCTCAGTCTAAACCCAGCACAGTCCGGTTTATGAAACCAGATCTGCGACCCACTGTGTTCTTATATGAACAGTGGTTCCGTATTGGTTACGTAATAACGGGTAAATCCTCCTATCATGGGGTTTACCCAGCTTCTAGACCTGACTCTTGACCCCTGTGGTAACCACCTGAGTTGATTCCCTCAATAGGGCGGTCACCCTTCACGTTTTAACTCTAGGTCAAAACCTGAAGGTCCGCTAGCTAGTTATACTTGGTCAGGAACCCACGTTGGGAGTTACGTCCCAACAATATGAATTTTCCACCATAGGCTTGGTAATTTAGTCCCTTAGACTGACCTCCTGGACAAGTCAATTGACTCAACCATTTCCCTGACTGCATGACTATGATAAGAGGATGGAGTGATTGAGCAAAGGAAGCAGAATGAAGAGAAATCAAAGAAAAAGAAAGTTAGACATGCGGGAAGGGCTATGTGTTGACCCCAATGGGGGATTGTATTGGTCTTTGGCTTTGTGTGGGTTTGCGCAGGTGACTAAGCCTTGGAATGCCTTGGGGGGGACCAGGCCGGGGAAGCCGGGCGGCAAAAGAAAAGGGAAGAGGGGGCAAAGGGGCTACGGGGCCCTTAGTGTAAAATCGACCCATGAAAAGAGACCTTTGTGCATGAGGCTTGGAGTGTGAATGAAAGAAAGGAGTGATACTTTTGCTGATCGGAATGTGAAGTAGCTTGTGCATGCGTATGAAGGCTCCAAAAGGACTAAGAGGCTTGCACGAATGACAATGGATGAAATGTGTGAGGCACGAGGGGTGCGTAGAGGCGAGGGGAAAGATGACGTTGCCGCACCCCGATGGCGCCATAGGATTGTTGTGTTTGGGAAAATGGTGCGTGGCCTAAGGATGACACTTAGCCTATGCACAAAAGAAGAACTCTCAAAGAACCCCTGGACTGCCTACGTATTGGAAGGAGCATTTGCTTGATAACACAACCAAGAATCAGAAAATCAACGCTTGTGGAATGATTAGCAAGACTACCACCCGACGCGAAGGCTCAGCTACATCCCCAATGTCAAAGCTCTCTCGCTGGACGGCCCACCCCCATCCATCTCAAAGCACTAGGTGGGGGTGGCCCTGGGACGAACGGCCCGCGCCTTGAGCAGGAGCGTAGGCGAGCCGAACCAACTGGGACCCGGAGTGGGGTAACTGGGGTCGACCAAGGCTCGAAAATCTACCGGGGTTTGACCCTACAATGTGCCGGCGCGTTTCTATGTGCGGACTGTCCCCTTCTCAGGATCGCCAGATTGGTTGAACTACAGAGTCGAGCCCTTTGTCAATCCCTTGTCTTCACACATGTCGGCTCCGATACCAACTTCACGCCCAACTCGACTTCCTGCTTCGGAGTATTAGTGGGCCTGGAAGTGTGAATAAGGGTGTGCCAAGGATTTTAGGAATGTGGGGATGGAGTCCCAGGTCAGAACAGGAATCTCCGACGTCAAGTTTGAGGGGTAGGAGTGCAAGAGTCTCGTTTTAGCTCAGAATCGGGGCGATAGTCGATCTCGCGGCCTGGGCCGAGGACGTATCTAATGTACAGGCGGAACGCTACGAGTATCTCTCTGAGAGCTCATGTACCGCCGTCGGCCAATGCGCGTCTCAGAGTCTGATGAGGAAGGTCGTAGTCGGAGACTGTGTTCCCGAAGCTCTGCTTCGGAGCGGGTTCGTCGGATGAACCCGGCTTCACGATACTCGTTGTATTGCTGGCACTCTGGGTACGGTGTGCGGGGCCAGTAACGAGCTATGGAGTCCCACGGAACAACCGTTAGGTGATGATATGCGAGAAGGATATAATAGGGAGGAAAATAGGTAGTAATTGCGACGAAGCCTGAGGTTAGATAATATTGAGTATTTTTGTGTCTATTCAACGTGCAACGACAAAGTTTGAACGCCGTTGTACCCATTGAATAGCCCTCGGGGCCCCGTTAAATCCCCGTTGAATAGTACAACGGGCCCTCCCTGTTGAATACTGTTCAACGGGGAGGGCGCATTGGGCCTCGGACACGTCGTTGACGCTCGTGGAGCAAAAAATAATTTTCATCCCGTTGAATCCCGTTGAATCCCATCGATTTTTTTTTTTTTTTTTTTTTTTTTAACCTCTAACCACAAAGTCCAAGAGCATGGTCCACTTAGCAGTCGGATAGGAATGTGGCTGATCCAGTGTGATACTGAGTGGCAGCGGGCTGACGAGTTCCTTACAAATTTCTGGGTAGAGAAAACAGGAGGATGGCAAAAAAAAAAAAACCAAAAAAATAGAGACCTCCCACCTGAAATCACAGCAGAGTGCTTCCCAGCCATCAGATAACAAATGGTCTGATGTCGGTGATTGCGACAACAATGAACAAAGTAACTGCCACATTTTCTGGAATAAAATCAACTTATGTCAGCTGTGATCCTGACGCCCTCCATATACTCCGTGATTGAAGGAGGGTTCCACCCAATGAGGTAATTGCACAATTGCAAGCAAAGTACTGAAAATCTTCTATCCAGTGGGCCTATGGCTGACCCCACTCTCTTTTGGGGTTGGCCATACCCCCAACGGATTGAAAAGATTTTAGCGGGAAGCTTCCTTTGCACCAAACCCAGTGTTAAGGAGAGGAACCAATATCTCCTTACTTTTTCGGGTAATTCATGTAAACTACTGACCGTGGGATCACGCGTACTGCACGACAGGATTTGGGTCACTCAACTGCCACACAAACTCTTTTCTATCCTATCCCGTTGCTAGTGGGACCATGCTCCTGGGTGTTGTCGAGGCCAGTCAGTGTGTGCACAATGATCACCTGAAACTGTGAGCCGTGGGTGTCCTGGAATATAAGACCACCTCCCAACCCATCCTCACGTCAATACTCCTAGCACACCCCCTATCCCACTATTCTACCTCAGTGTGACCAGCACTCAGGACCATTGCCCTACCAACGGGCAGGCAACTTGGACCGAACAGCAGTGATAGGCACCAGGAGTGCACCCCCTATCCCACTATTCTACCTCAGTGTGACCAGCACTCAGGACCATTGCCCTACCAACGGGCAGGCAACTTGGACCGAATAGCAGTGATAGGCACCAGGGCTGATAGATTGCCCTGCCCTGGTGGAAGCGGAATCAGACGAACCTTGTCGAACGGGAACTTCGAAAGTAAGTGAGTGTGTGTGCGTGTGTGTGTGTGTGTGTGTGTGTGTGTGTGTGTGTGTGTGTGTATGTGTATGTGTGTGTATGTTGTGTGATTCAGTGGGGGGGGGGGGGGGCGACCCATCACCCACCGATCAATCAATCAATCAACCAAAAAAATAAAATAAAATTCGATGTGTTTGGAGTCTGGATAGGTTTTTGATTTTTTTAAAATAATTTAGATGCTAAAAAAATAAAAATAAAAATATGGGGATGTAGAGCAAAAAAAGATCTACACTCCCATTTTTTTTTTTTAAATTACTTTTTGCCTGCGAAAAAAAAATTTCACGGACCACGTTCTACCTTGTTCTAACGCGGTATAGCGCGACGTTGTAACGGGGGTTCAACGACCGTTGAACCTTTCAACGGGAAACCCTCGTTGAATCGAAAATCAGACACACAACTGCCTATCGCGGGTGTCGGGATAGTCCGAAATCCGATAATCCTGGTTTATGGCCCACTGGAAATCGCCCCCGCTCAGTCGATCGATCTCAGTCTGATAGGGGTAGTCAGGATTCTGCAAGTTTCGTCGTCACCTAACCTGTTCCCTCTCACAATACGTCCGATACTCTGAGTTCCTTAGGATCTCATGGTCGGTGATCAGAAGAGAATTCCCACCGCCATATCCTACTCAATGGACGATAATTACATTCATTTCTTGACGAAGCGATATCGCAGCTGGGCTTATGCAGACGTGCGTGTATGTTGCAGACTCCACTGCCGGACTTGCTGTCATACACGGGCGCTTGCGCAGGCAGACTGCTCAAATCTTATCTTGTCGTGTGGATAAGCGAGTGGTAGTCGCTTCTGTCCGTGCGTCGGTCTATCCCGTATGCATGCAATTATCCTTCTCATGCAACCATCATCATTTCAAGTGAGATCCAATCATCACATACGTGTCCATACCATCATGTAGCAAAAAATCGATTGTCCAGCATTAAGGACCAATACATCAGATAATTCTTGTAATCATGCATGAAGTAAGAGCAAGTGGTCAGGCAAGGCGTGCGCACCGGGCGTATCCGGCCCGATCCAGGGGAACCGAAACCTCGCGGATCGCTATGCACGCAATGTAGATGGCTTAACAGAACAAAATTGGAAATCAGAAAAAACTCGGGA
This sequence comes from Chara braunii, assembly GCA_003427395.1. Taxonomy (NCBI): domain Eukaryota; kingdom Viridiplantae; phylum Streptophyta; class Charophyceae; order Charales; family Characeae; genus Chara; species Chara braunii. The sequence continues at coordinate 22,957 of BFEA01001346.1, forward strand.
AAGGAGACACGAGTTCGTTCATCGGGATGCATACATACATACAAAACAAAAAATCCGAGATGACTGACAAAGAAATCTGAAACTGCCGCAACAAAGTTGGCCAACGTTAGAGTCAAAATTTCACAAAAGGTAGGAAGAAAGACATTGTTTCACCATATCCCAGTTCCTCTCTCTCTCTCTCTCTCTCTCTCTCTCTCTGCGCCTTTCTATTGCGGGCAGTCCGTCGCCCTGCACCTCCAAACCATACAAAGCCGTCAGCCCGCTTGGCCCGAGCATGCAAGCAAGGCTCGCCAGCGTGCCACAGTCCTTCGCGGCCACGTGTCAACCCCGCATACCCGGCACCAGCTCGTCGGGTCGCCGGACTCTCTACTCACTATCTTTCTGCTCGTTAGCCGATCCTCTCGACCGTGCTAACTCCCAAGTAGATTAGAGAGCTAATTAATCGCGCTTGCATAATTTATAGTTTGTGCATCCGCGCGCAATAACCGGGATTGCAAGAGAGGAATAGGAGAAAGGAAGGAGGCAGTGCCTACGACTGCATGGCTGGGCCGCGGCGTGGGGGACGTAGCCTCACTCCACGCTTTGATCTAGTCATGCATCGATCTGGCTAATGAGATAAAGAAGGGAGAGCGCACGCAGCTACGCAGGAAAGAATATCAAGAAAGGAGAGATTGCAGTTACATCTGCGGAGGCGAAGAAAGAGCAAGAAGAGATTACAGTTGAGATTGGAATTTAGGTGCGGCGGAAACAGAGCACAGGCCCAGGCGCAGCAAAGCACGCTCAAGCAGGAAGCGATCTGCACTGTGCAGTTACAGGCAAAAATTATGAGGCACCCGATTTCCTAGTCTAATTAATGTCCTAATTGCAAAAAGGAATTCTGAGAACCCGCACGAGCTCATCCCCAATTCGAAAATTCTGAAGGAATTCCCTGCGCGATTGCTGCGCCAAAAAGATGGACTTCTGTCGCGCGAGAAAGACGGACTTCTGTCAAAAAAAAGAGAAAGAAAAGAAAGAAAGGACATAACAGACATTGTTCCCAGGCGTTCACTAAGGCACGATCCAACTTCCCCGAAGTTCCTAACCACCGCCTCCCTTCTGTCGAGTGACCAAAACCAAGAACGAGGGACTGCCATTCAATTTATCCCCAACCCCCTCCATGCACCCCTAATCCCAGTTGCGCAAAAGATGACGCTTATCAGAAAAGAGCTCGTCACACAGCCGTATGTGTCGTCCTATCACGCGACAGATTACAAGCCGAAGACGTCCGATGAAGCTGCCGCCTTTCTTTGAATGCAGTCCTCCCGGTGGAAATATGTATGGCGGCGCACTCCACGTGGAAGAAGGTCGACGGCGATGGACTCTAGCAACGACGCCAATGCACTCACAGCGGTAGGTGGGTGGAAGGGACGGCGCCGCTGACGCATTGAGCGTGGTTCAACAGTACACAGTCTTCGCACCGCTGTGACGAACCACTTGCTGTAATGCGCGACTTTCTGCGCGGTTGCAATGAGGGGTCCTAAGTTGGGAAGGTTGGACCAATTACGGGAGATCGGGATCGGTGGGAAATTGCATCAGTGTCCTTGCTTTTTCGTCTTTTTCGTCGCTTCTTTTCGAATGGCTGTGTTTGGAGCTGGGTGTGTCATGGGATGTCCAGTTGATTGATTGGTCGGCTGGATGGCTGGCGCACCACCGCGCGCGCGATTAATAAATGTTGACGCTGTTTCTTTTGTCTCGGTTCCAAACTTTTGGGCGCCGACATCGCGCGAGAATTTGCTTCGCTCTTTTTAAATTTTTCTTTTGAGTCCTTTTTGAATTTTGTCGAGCCCTGATGGCTCTCGGAATTTCGAACTTTCCCTCTGGAATTTGTGCTTTTGCTTCTTCGCATTAGATAGGAATTTAGGAATTTAGTAATTAGGATTTTTCTTGCCGCGCGGCGCCTTCTGTCTACGCGTTTCTTCAATCGACTGCAACGAAACTCTGATTAGTAGGCGCCTTTAATCGTGTGCGTAACTGTAATTTTGGGCGGGCGCCATTGTAACTGTATCTTTCTTCTTGCGCTTCGTCTTTCCCACCCTCCTTCTCTTTCTTTTGCTGCGCCGTTGGTAGCCGCGGTCTGCATGATGGGATCGATGTGTGGAGAGTGGCTAAAACCCCCACGCCGCGATCAGACCATGCAGACGTAGGCAAATTCCTCCTCCTTCCCTTCTTCTAAGTCCTTGTAATTCCGTGTTCTTCGCGCATGCATGCACGCAATAAATACCGGCTGCGCGATTAGTTAACTCTCTTAACCAGTTGTTGGAAGCTCGGGGTTGCGTGATCAGGAAGGGTCGGCACACGAGTGAAGAAAGAGGTGAGTAGAGCAGGAGTCGGGCGACCCGACGAGCTGGTGCCAAACGCATAGGGTTGACGCGGGCCACGACGGACTGTGGGCGCGGGCGGACCTGACGGGTGCGGGAGGACTAAGCGGGGTAACGGCTTCGTGGATTGGTGCGCGGCGACGGACTGTCCGCATCAGAGAAGATGAGAGAGAGGAAGAGAGAGTTGAGGTTGATGGATACGGAGTTGCTGCTTCTTTTGTCTCTTCTTCCCCCTGTCTCGTGTATATAAGTTTTGAATACGGCTCCGGGCGATCCCCCCGTTTTTGTTTTCCCTTTTGTTTTTTTTGGAACCCGGACTTGGATTTTTGTGCTCACACTTGTCTTTGCGATTCCCATGGATGCCGTGCTTCGATTCTTTTTTATCTCTGTCCTTGCCTTTGAGGTATCGTGTGTATGATTACTGAGGATACGAATGTATGGATGCTATGCTTGCTTGTTGACCTTTTGCGGGAAATCTCTTGTCTTTTCTTTTATCCGTCGTGTTCGATGCACCCGTGCATAGACTAGGAATTTTGTGCAATTGATGATTCTGTCCGTGTGTTTGCTTGTATTTAGATCAAGCTGTTTTGTGATCATTGCATCTTGCATAACTCAAAACATCACGGAGTGATTAGGTGGTCGGATGCCGAGCTCAGTAAAACGCTGCGCGAGGACACGTGTAAAACGTGATCGGAGTTGCGCACTTACACGTATCCCCGGGCGTCGACTCATCGGGGCCATCAATCTGTCCGATTAGGAGTGGCCATCTCGGAATCAGCAACGGCGCAATCGTCCCGCACGAGCACACATAAGTCCGACGCAGTTCGCGCGGCTTGCACGCGCTCGCACGCGGCAACCGCGATCGCCGCGGACCCGTCCTTAGGCAACTCATAATTTCGCAATGACATGATGATGCAATCCTGGAATTCCGACTCATCCTACGACCCGGATTATTTCACCCCTTGGATAAACGAAATCCTAAAGCAACGATATCCCTGCCACACTGAGAATCGACTATGTCCTCGGGAATTTCACTGCGCCACCTCTAGCGACCCCCGATACTCTAATTTCCCTTCTCCCGACCATACCTAGTACTTTATCCACCCGGGATTTGTCGTCATCACCACGAGTTTCCCTCCCTTCCGCCTTCTTCTTCCGTACCATCAACTCAGTGTCGTTCTGTGGCCGGCCATAGCCCCCTACTGGCCCAGCACACCCTGCGAAAACTGCCGACGACGCGACGATCAGAGAACCCCGGAGTTCCGAAGGCCTAACCCGCACGCACGACGATCAGCGCTACATGGCAACTCGCGACAGACGGACTCCTCAGAACCCCACCTACCCCGAAGGGGCCAGCCCATGAACCGCCGTCCCCGAAACCAATGGCTCGCTCGGTCTTGAGCGAACCGCGCATGCCATCCGCCTTGTACCCGAAAATGCCCTCTTCGCCAAATTGCACTCGTGCCCCCGAAAGACCCTGTCACAGGAGATCTCAGTTCTGACCTGGGACTCCACTTTCCCAAAAATCCTTGGCACACCCCTTTTCGCACTTCCAGGCCCACATCCCACTCCGATCAGGAAATGGCGCTGGGCGTGAGGTTGGTATCGGAGCCCGACACGTGGCTTGGTCTTAGGATTGATAGCACGTTAATTAGGTGATCTGGCGAACCGAGGGCGGCCTCGCCCCCAGAACGTGCATAAACGCGACCCTATCATCACCCGAAGCAGATTGGATAATCGACGAGCAGCCAATATGGCTGCTAATGTGCAAAACCTGAATCCACAACAGAATCCTAATCAGCCCGCCCCACTAGCACGGACTCCCATGACGCCCCCTGATCTCTCTCTATTCGATCCAGCACATCATCTCGCAGGAGCATGGCTGGCCACGCTTAGAACACAGCAGTACGATGATAACGAAGCACAGATCAACATTCCGGCTCGAATTGGAGGAAACGCTCATCATTGGTTTAGCACCTACATATGGGTTGATCTCTCGACCTTCGAACGGGATTTCATGAGTCGATTTGATTATGTTCAACCAGAGCAAGCGCTTTACATGATCAAGGACCGGGTGCAAAAACCTCTTGAATCCGTTGCAGAATATCGAAACCAGTTCTACAGAATGTTTGTGAAAACTGAGCGAGGTGAGCAAGTAGGGAGAGATTTGTTCATTGATGGGCTTCGCAGCCGAACAATAAGAGCTAAGTTGCGAAAGCAATTTTCCCCCATCACTCACACACTGCAACAAATCATGGCCGCCGCAGAAGAAATGGAACAGAAGTTCGCGGCGAACTTCCTAGAAGGAGAAGATTATTCTAGGGAAGGAGATTCATCCGAACTCGCACAAGCAAGAGCTGAGCTGGCTGCCTTACAAAACAAGTTTGAAAATATGGGATTTGTATCAGGACCTGTCACCTATATGGAACAGATAGGCCCCAAACGACTGACCCTAAGTAAGATTCCGAGCACCCCCGTTCCTGTGATACCCACACCCGTAAGGGCGTTACCCTCGCCACCAATTGAGACTCCCGTATGATCGAACGAATCAGCGGCCATATTCGAACTAACCAAAACATTGATTAGTCTAATCCCCTAAAGCAAAAAGGAACAACGAGAGCACGATGCTCGGCTGGAAGCCATGATGAGGAACATGCGGCCCATTGCGGTGCGTGCCCCTACGATTCAGCAAGGATTAGCCCCGACACCTATTTTTGGGGAGTCGCAAGCAATCTGAATGTCTGTTACGGATGTCATCAACCAAGGCATCTAGCCCGTGATTGCCCCCACAGGCCTCTGCAACAACGTGTCGGGGTCGCACCGATGGCTGCGGCCCCCATCGCTAACGGACCAGGACGAGTCAGAGCTTTAATGGAAGAAGTAGAGGGTGGGGGAAGTGCCCTAGCCACCACGGAAGAGGCCGCCGAGCTCATCCCGTTAGATCAGTACGTATCACTTGGTTATCCCGGGCTTGGAATGATCGGAACGATCAGACCATCGCCAGAACAGAAAGAAGTGGCGGAGTAGCGACCTTCTTCAGGTGAGATGGAGTCGGGAGGACCCACCTTCGTCACTGGGGAAATCTATGTGCTTAACATCGTTCGAGCCTTGGACCATCGGATTCCGCTTCTGATCGATCATTTGCTTTCGATCTCCGAGCAAGCGAATGAGCAAATGCTACAGCACTGCAAGGCGAACGAAAAACGATTCGCCCTCGCCCGAATACCGAACGTAAAGTCTAAAAATCCCGCGCCTGAGGAAACCCGGTTGGCACTTCGGATCCGATTCGGGCAGGGTTAATCCAGAAAGACGATCATTTCTTACGAATTAAACCCATCCCGTGGAAATCCACAGAATGCGATATTAAAATTTGGGGAATTCCTTATAACGCAATTATAGATTCGAGAGCGACTGTGTTGGCTATTTCACTAAGAGTGGTCGAGAGGGCAGGTAGGAGAAACGATCTCATCATGCTTTCCGATAAAGATCAGCTCGTTTCAGCCGACGAAGAAAAAATTAAGACAGAGGGAAGGATGACCAATGTTGCTTTCCGATTAGGAAAGGTGCACGCATTGGGAGATGTCGTCGTGCTAGATGTGAATACTTATGACGTTCTCTTCGGACTTCCTGTTCTTGTGGCGTTACGAGCGAGCCTGGATTTCGAACGACGGTCGATGGTCCTCCGAAATACAGGAAAAAAACCCTATGCTGTGCCTATGAGACTAACCCTTCGTACCACAATCAATGTGGTCCTACGGGTTTCGCCGATGATGGCAGAGACTCTCCGTATGATCACCTGGGATGAATCCGCAGATGGGGAATCATCAACGAATGATGCGGAGAGCAGTGATGAGGACGATCGGAAAATCTCGAAGCTAGCACGACAGCGTGTTTACTACCTGCCACCCAAAACGATAGCAAGAACGATGCATCTGACTAGTAGGAACGTTCAAAGGACCAAGACGATGATTTTGGGTGAACCCCTCGTGCAGATTTCGAGGATGGTCGATTCTTTGGAACTTCCTAAAATTCTGTACGAAGGGATCACCCCGCTTCTCTCCCGATACAGTGACAAAAAGCATTACTGCGACATTATGGATTTACCAAGGTCCTTCTTGACACCTGCAAAAGAAGTGCAACTGTTGCGCCTGGGGGCAGAAGCCAGTTCTTTGGAACCCCGTGGGCGCCTTGAAGCTGACTCAAATAAACTTGGAGTAAAGATCGCAACTAAAACCGTACCATGGCAGGATGTCTGTGACGGAATCACCAAGAAGGACACGTGGCTATTCGGGAAGAAGACGCCCAGATGATGACCACGGTGTTCTTCTGGCGATCGGACCATTCCTTCATTTTTGCAACCCCACCCGATGTGGCGAAACCCGCACGCACAAAACAGATACACGTACGGATCTGGGACCAACTCTTTAAGTTACATGTGCCACAGTACGTACCCGATGAGATTCATCGGTTGATTGCGGACATTTTGACGGAATATCGAGAAGCGATCAGCGTAACAGACGCTGACATTGGTTTGTCACTAGTCATTCAACACGAAATACAGACGGGGAATCACTCCTCGATCCACTGCAAACCATACCGATACTCCTTGATAGAGCGCAAAAAGGCTCTCGAACGAATTCGGGAATTCGAAGCCAGCGGATGGATAGAACCCGCCACCAGACCATGGTCATTTCCCGTGGTATTACTGTCGAAGAAAAACGGATCAATTCGCATATGCATCGATTATCGCAAGTTGAATGAAATCACGATTAAAGATGTGTATCCCCTCCCCCGAATTGATGATTTGCTGGATGCGATTGGTTGCACCAATTATTTTAGCAAGTTCGATATTCGGCATGGCTTCCATCACATTCTAGTAAAGGAGGAAGATCGCCAAAAAAGGCTTTCGTGTTATTTTAAGGCACGTGGCAGTGGGTTCGGTGTCTGATGGGGATTTGCAACGCGCCTGCCACGTTTCAGCGAGCAATAAACATGACGTTCCAAAACTTCATCAACAAGACCTGACTAACACAGGGGATGATCAACTTCTGCGTGCTCGTGTATATGGACGACATCCTTGTCTACTCGGAGACCTATCACGGGCGCGCGCAACACGTCGAGTGGACATTGGGAGCGCTGAGAGACGTTGGGTTCAAGCTCGCGCTCGAAAAGAGCGAGTTTTTTCTCTCGAAAATTTCGTTCTTGGGCTATGTCGTGACACGTGGAGGACTGGGGCCGGACTCAAGAAAGGTTGCGGCGGTAAGACAAGCCCCAATTCCCACGTCACTTGCGCAGGTTCGAGCCTTCTTAGGGTTGGCGTCGTATTATCGTCGATTCATCAAGGGTTTCACAGCGATTGCGCGACCGTTAACGAACCTGCTGCGGAAGGACCAGCCTCTCAGCTGGGACGCAGGGTGCCAACAGGCTTTCGCAACCCTCAAGGACGCTCTGGTGACAGCCCCTATTTTGATTCGGTCGGACCCTTCGAAACAATTCATTCTCATCACGGACTGGCAACCGGAAGCTATCTCCGCTATTCTAGCGCAGAAGGGGAACGATGGTCGTGAACACGTCATCGAATACGCGTCGCGCACGGTACCGGACAAACGGAGGAATGACTTACCACCTCAAGGCGAATGCTATGCAATAGTCTGGGGAATCCAACACTTCCATCCGTATCTCTACGGACAGAAGTTTCGCCTCGTAACAGATCACGAACCTTTGCTGGCATTGAAGAAACTCACTAATTACACGGGCATGATTGACCGTTGGGCGGTGCGACTACAAATACGACTTCGATATCGTCCATCGAGAGATGGAGCGACACGGCAATGCGGACGGACAGACACATCTGCATCGACCTGCTAAGTACGGACAAGTGGCAGTTCTCCCACGTGGCAAGAAGCAAAACGGTGACAATGGGTGACGAAGGTAACCCCACTACCTCTCTTTCTCCCCTTTCCTCTTCGTCTCTTCTCTCCCTGCCTGACAAATTTTGCTATTTTTGCGAGGCTATCTCCCGCGTGTACTCGGTCTCCATGCGTCCTAACGGGGAAGGGTATGCGGATTGGATAGATTGTCGATATTAGTGTGTCGCACGAGCCCATGGCTCGTGCATCCAATACAGAAATGATAGTAAACCGTGGTTGTGCCTCTTGTGTCGGACAGACAAGATTCCGACCGAGGCTCGCTTTTTGGATGCCATGTCAGAAGGGTTGGAAAAGACCCGGAGCTTTAGAAGGGCCGACGTAAAGACATATATTGCCTTGATTGCCACCCTAGTTGGCAACCCCCTCCAGGATTTCACCAAGGAAGATCGGAGGAGGGCCAACGAGAGGGCTCGGGATTACAGATGGATAGAGGGCAAATTAGAAAAACGGAAAACAGACGGCAGTGGGATTTGGATGGTTGTACCGCATCCGTTCATGAGGTATGACTGGGTTAAAACGGCACATGAAGAAACTGCGGCTCATTTCGCCGTACGGATCACAGAGGTGGCTATCGACAAAAATGAGTGGTACTGGTCCAATATCCGCGACGATGTGAAGTACATCGTCGCCAACTGTCAAGTCTGCGCCGCTGATAAGACGCCGATTCAGTGGCCAAGATCGATAGTACCAACGGTAGTTGAACGACCATTTCAAAGAGTCAGCATGGACACTACCATTTCAAAGAGTCAGCATGGACACTACCATTTCAAAGAGTCAGCATGGACACTACCGACATAGTGGTGCCCCCTGGTCCTAATAGTTGTGAGTGTTCAGTCCTATTGGTATTTGCCGACCAGTTTTCGAAATGTATCGAGGCCTACCCTTATCGCACGCGACAAGCCGTCGAAATCGCGCGATACGTCAACCTCTTTCTCGGGATGCACCAGGATACGAAAGAGATCCTGACCGATAACGGGGTTGAATTTAGGGGAGAGGTACTGAGGAATCTGATCATACATGGCGTCGCCATACGGAGTACTGCACCCCACATGTCACAGTCCAATGGGCTGGTAGAAAACGCGAACAGGGTGATAAAGACAGCGTTGCGACGGAATATCGCGGCACGGGATCCGAAGCCCTGGCCCGATATTGTCGACCACATCCTGGCGGTCCATCGTGGTACACCTCATGAATCGACGGGGCTAAGCCCCTTCCAATTAAGGACCGGTAGCCTCGCCTGCGTTTCGATACCAAGCCTCCCGGATGAATCTACACTTAATCGAAGATCCACCAGGGTCATGGCTCGGGACAAGGCCAAACGACACTTGGAACTAATGGAACGGTCCCTCCCCAGGCTAGCCCGAAAATGACATAGAATGACCGAATTGGCCCAAGGACGATAGGTCCGAAGCTACGAGGCCCGGAATGGGAATGCAGGCCCACGGCCCCAATACAAAGTAGGGGACATCGTGTAGGTGAGGAAATGTGCTCGCCAGGGTAAGCTAACGCCATGATTCTTCGGGTGATTTCGCGTGATCGAACTCAGACCGAACGGCGTGAACATCGTGCGACTTGCGCGTGAGGTCTCCGGCAGCCGATCGGCTTGCCCGATCATCCGCCACGTGTCCTACCTCTGTCCCCTTCCTCCTTCTCCATCTTCGCATTCACCCGATTCCTCCTCCACTGCGGAGGAAGGCGACGACTACCTCTCTCCTATCTCTCCGTCTCCTTCTTGTTCTTTCTTTATTACCCCATCACCATCGCCATGAGCTTTGCAACGGAGCAAGTGATCGGCGCGTGGCTTCTTACTCTGCGGGGGCGAATCAGTGTCATACGGCAGGTGCAGCGGCCCCATCTCTGCTCTGATCTCCTCCGGTTTGCAGCTTTCTTCAGCACGGCGGCGATCTACGCGGCGACAGAGTTCTGATTCACGGAAGAGGCAACTACGCACGTTCTGGCGGAGATCTTGGCCTTCCGACGGCTATCCCCTCCCGGGATTAGCCATATCGCCGTCGTCGTCGTCTTTACAGGAGATATCACAGTGAATCCGCCGGCGAATCATTCCGACATCTGTAGGACGTTGCGCGCCTGGGCTGGGGAAGTGCGGACAACGTGGATAGATCTCGTGGCTCGACGAGGGGATACCGTCGTGCCGGCGCATGACACGGACCTCCAGCTCCGCTCGTCTCGAAGCTCGCCAGCGATCGTGCTTCCGGAGCCTCGTCCCTCCGCGCCGCCCCAATGAGTCATCGTCGCGTCTCCTATTTTGGCCTCCCCTCCAGCATCCCCACCCTTTGGCAGTCTGCGCGGGCTCCCACTTTCTCCTACCGTGTTAAGGAGAACAGTGCACCGCTATTGAGCGAGGAGAAGTGGGACGCGTGGTGGGAGGACTATATCGAGCTTGCTTTCTGCCTATTGGAGATAGAGTTCCGCTGGTCAGAAGCGGCCCCGTTCGGGCAAGGACCAGAGCACCCAGAGGACAGCGTGGAGCTGCTGATCATCCAAGCCAAGAGAACGGCGGAGCAGGGCGATCTGTTGGGATTCGTATTCGGGAAGGTGGAGGAGGGCAATCTCACCTTGATCACGGACGAGTTGCTGGTGTTTCTGACTCAGCTGGTGGACGATCTGCCCCTGAACATCTTGTCACGCAGTGACAACCAGCCTGACACCCACGTGCTGTCTTGAACGCTCGAGCCGCACCTTGTGTGGTCCACGTGTACGAAGATCGACGAGGACAACTGTCTCTACCCCTCCCAGGCGCTTTACTTGGAGATCGACGTTACCGATCTCACATTTTGGGAATTGATCGCAAGGAGAAATGCGGCGCAGGACGAGGAGATAGGGGAAGCAGAGGAAGAGGAGGAAGGAGAGGAGCCATCAAGTGAAGAGCGGGACCATCCAGACTACGTACCGGTAAAAGAAGCGGGGATAGCCGACGGATCGAGCCAGCCGCGGGAAAAGAACGAAGAGGAGGAAGAGGTAGAACCAGACGAAGAAGAAGAAGAAGAAAACGAGCAAGCGGAGTCGGAGTACGAAGGATTCGAGGCCGAGGTTTGCGACGCGGCTCGAGAACGAGCACAAGAGCAGAGGAAACGGAAGCGCCGGGAGACCGCGGAGGGAAAGCGACCCACGACAAACGTTTCTCCTGTCGATCCGTCGATCGGGGACCCGTGGCGTGATCCGGAGCCGCGAGAAGAAGAAAACGATGGAACCGCAGGAGAGGGATCGCGGAGCAGAAGAAGAAGAAGTGAATCGCCAGCTCCCTCCGGCTCCCCGTCCCGGTCCTCCATTCGTCTACATCAAGATCTCGACGTTCGGGCTTCGTCCCCGGTCGTTCTCTCGCCGACCCTGTGACTACCTCATGCTTATTCGTCTTCCCGATAGACCCCCGTTCCCCGATGGTTGGTGTCCTTTCCCCCATCACCTCTTCTACCATGTCTACGCTACCCGCCTTCTAGTCTCTGTTTATCCGCATGCCACCACCCGCTCTGTGGTTGATTCCTTTCTCCTTCATATGCTTCTGTTTAGCGCAGACTGGCGGGAATATAACCACGTAGAAATATACTGTATTATATCTGGGACTATTCCTGCCTGCGAAAACTACGAAGATTTTTGCGCCGCCCTCCGATGGACCCTCTCTACCATCTACCCCGACTACATCGCCGCCTTTCGCCATCTTCATAAGGTCCCTCGCTTCCCCCGCATCCATCGCTCCTTCCACTACGCTACCCTTCCTGATTTCGCCTCTCCCACCATCAATCGATTCATGCCCCCTCTCCCCCTGAACCATCCGCCACCTCCACCTTCGATGATTCGACTGCCATTCCCCGAGAAAGTCTAGGGTCTAGGGTCTACGCTCCTGTTTGCATTGATGCATGACTAATGGACACATGTCATAATGTCGACACGTGTAATCCCCTCCTTGGAATGTCGAAAGCCCACCCTGAGGAATTGGTAGAAGAGCAGTGTTGCCACGTTGGATGACGTCCACCCTCAATTGAACGGTACGTGGCATAGAGAGAGATGCCCCGCGTGTCAATCTATTAGAGAAATCGACACGTGTCAACAACCAAGCAGGAGCTTGCTAATATTGGAACCCCCTGGGCGTCACATATGTGACGAACCACTTTCTGTAACGCGCAACTTTCTGCGCGGTTGCAATGAGGGGTCCTAAGTTGGGAAGGTTGGACCAATTACGGGAGATGGGGATCGGTGGGAAATTGCATCAGTGTCCTTGCTTTTTCGTCTTTTTCGTCGCTTCTTTTCGAACGGCTGGGTTCAGAGCTGGGTGTGTCCTGGGATGGCCGGTTGATTGATTGGTCGGCTGGATGGCTGGCGCGCCACTGCTCGCGCGATTAATAAATGTTGACGTCGTTTCTTTTGTCTCGGTTCCAAACTTTTGGGCGCGGACATCGCGCGGGAATTTGCTTCGCACTTTTTGAATTTTTCTTTTGAGTCTTTTTCGACTTTTGTCGAGCCCCGATGACTCTCGGAATTTCGGACTTTGCCTCTGGAATTTTTGCTTTTGCTTCTTCACATTAGATAGGAATTTAGGAATTTAGGAATTAGGAATTTTCTTGCCGCGCGACGCCTTTTGTCTACGCGCTTCTTCATGCGGCTGCAACGGAACTCTGATTAGTACGCGCCTTTAATCGTGTGCGTAACTGTAATTTTGGGCGGGCGCCATTGTAACTGTATCTTTCTTCTTGCGCTTTGTCTTTCTCGCCCTCCTTCTCTTTCTTTTGCTGCGCTGTTGGTAGCCGCGGTCTGCATGATCGGATCGATGCGTGGAGAGCGGCTACGACCCCCACGCCGCGATCAGACCATGCTGACGTAGGCAAATTCCTCCTCCTTCCCTTCTTCTAAGTCCTTGTAATTCCGTGTTCTTCGCGCATGCATGCATGCTATAAATTCCGGCTGCGCGATTAGTTAACTCTCTTAACCAGCTGTTGGAAGCTCGGGGTTGCGCGATCAGGAAGGGTCGGCACACGAGCGAAGTAAGAGGTGAGTAGAGTAAGAGTCGGGTGACCCGAGGAGCTGGTGCCAAACGCACGGGGTTGACGCGGGCCACGAGGGACTGTGGGCGTGGACGGACCTGACGGGTGCGGGAGGACTAAGCGGGGTGACGGCTTCGTGGGTTGGTGCGCGACGACGGACTGTCCGCATCAGAGAAGATGAGAGAGAGGAAGAGAGAGTTGAGGTTGATGGATACGGAGTTGCTGCTTCTTTTGTCTCTTCTTCCCCTTGTCTCGTGTATATAAGTTTTGAATACGGCTTCGGGCGATCCGCCCGTTTTTGTTCTCCCTTTTGTTTTTTTCGGAACCCGGACTTGGATTTTTGTGCTCACACTTGTCTTTGCGATTCCCATGGATGCCGTGTTTCGATTCTTTTTTATCTCTGTCCTTGCCTTTGAGGTATCGTGTGTATGATTACTGAGGATACAAATGTACGGAGGCTATGTTTGCTTGTTGACCTTTTGCGGGAAATCTCTTGTCTTTTCTTTTATCCGTCGTGTTTGATGCACCCGTGCATAGACTAGGAATTTTGTACAATTGTTGATTCTGTCCGTATGTTTGCTTGTCTTCAGATCCAGCTGTTTTGTGATCATTGCGTCTTGCATAACTCAGAACATCACGGAGTGATTAGGCGGTCGGATGCCGGGCTCGGTGAAACGCCGCGCGAGGACACGTGTAAAACGTGATCGGAGTTGCGCACTTACACGTATCCCCGGGCGTCGACTCATCGGGGCCATCAATCTGTCCGATTGGAAGTGGTCATCTCGGAATCCGCAACGGCCCAATCGTCCCGCACGAGCACGCGTAAGTCCGACGCCATTCGTGCGGCCTGCACACGCTCGCACGCGACGACCGCGATCGCCGCGGACCCGTCCTTAGGCAACTCATAATACCGCAATGACATGATGACGCGATCCTGGAATTCCGACTCATCCTACGACCCGGATTATTTCACCCCTTGGATAAAAGAAATCCTAAAGCAACGATACCCCTGCCACACTGAGAATCGACTATGTCCTCGGGAATTTCACTGCGCCACCTCTAGCGACCCCCGGTGCTCTGATTTCCCTTCTCCCGACCATACCTACTACTTCATCCACCCGGGATTTGTCGTCATCACCACTAGTTTCCGTCCCTTCCGCCTTCTATTTCCGTACCATCAACTCAGTGTCGTTCCGTGGCCGGCCATAGCCCCTTACTGGCCCAGCACACCCTGCGAAAACTGCCGACGACGCGGCGATCAGAGAACCCCGGAGTTCCGAAGGCCTAACCCGCACGCGCGACGATCAGCGCCACGTGGCAACTGCCGACAGACGGACTCCTCGGAACCCCACCTACCCCGAAGGGGCCAGCCCATGAACCGCCGTCCCCGAAACCAATGGCTCGCTCGGTCTTGAGCGAACCGTGCATGCCATCCGCCTTGTACCCGAAAACGCCCTCTTCGCCAAATTGCACTCGTGCCCCCGAAAGACCCTGTCACAGGAGATCTCAGTTCTGACCTGGGACTCCACTTTCCCAAAAATCCTTGGCACACCCCTTTTCGCACTTCCAGGCCACTCCGATCAGGAAGTCGCGCTGGGCGTGAGGTTGGGCGTCACACCGCCAGCTGAACGTCGTTGTCCTTGTCGCTGCCGTCATTTGAAATTTGAATTTCGGACGTCGAGGCCCCCTGCTTGTATTTATCCCATGGATCGCCCCATGCCCTTTCCCGCCAAACAACGCTGGACCACGCCGCCTCCACAAGGACAAGAAATGATGAACCACGGACAACCGACCCCGCGGCCACAAATTTTTGTATGAAAACGGCCCCGCCCATGCCACAAGGAAACTTCCTCGGGGGACGTCCCCAAGGATGCGTGGAACGATGCCGCAAATTTCCCTGTGGCTCAAGGAACTCATAAGGAGCGTCTAACGAGGCCCTTAGACTCACTGCGGAAAGTTATAATGACACGATGGTCTATAGCCTTTAGAAGCCTTTAGATCCAAAAAACTATAGATCATAGCGCAGCATTTCACTTTTCTCCCTTAGTACACTTTCTTCTCTTTTCTTCTTTGTTCTTTCTTTTTCTTTTGATAGTGACCCACTGACCGTGGCAAAAATATTTGACCCATAACGCGACTGGAAGGTACTCTGTGCACAGCAGAAAAGACCGCGCCGACTATGCCATCTTTGCATCCCTAGGCGAGCCCAGCGGTTACCACAAGCGCTCAGGTGGAACTCATGGCCACACTCGAGCATATATGTAGGATGGTATCAGAGAGAGTAGCAGGATACTCCAGAGCATACCACAAGAATGGAAGGACATCCTGACAACTACACAACCGTATGGTGGGCAGCTAGGCGAGGGACTGTGGGGACTAGGGCCGAACACAAACATGGAAGATCCTCTGGAAGATTGTCTGACAGATCGAGGAAKMTGTGGTATTCCTTCAAAACGTTCTACAGTGTGTGTTCAGTCACAGTGGCACTCTTTTGGATGCACCTGACCGCACCTCA
>BFEA01001347.1:38487-52626 GCA_003427395.1 Chara braunii
GGGAGGGGAGATGGTCCTACCTCCATCGAGGTGGGCCAAAGGCCTCCTTGAAGAGGTCCAGGTCGCTAGGCTACTCCTTCCCCCCCCTTCCTGCCCGTATCTGCTGACTCCCCACCTGATTGCGCAGTGGCCCCTCTTTGCTTTCTTCCCCCTTCCCTTCCTCCCTAACCGGATCTTTTACCTTGTCCTCCTTGCTCTTTCCCTTGGATTGCCCTTTTGTTTTCCTTTCCTTTCAAGTTTCTCCTTTTCTGTTCGTTCCACCGTATTTTCTTGTAAGTATCCTTGTGGTGACGGCCCCGGTAAGGAAAAGGCCTCAGAATGACTCTGCTGCTCCGAGGGTCTTTTGGCTCTCCATTCCAGGTGCGCCTGTTGACTGTGACCCTGTGCAGGCTTGACTACACTTACCTTTTTCGTGTCGCCTCCCAACGGGTGAGGTTGCTGTACCTGATGTTCTTCCTCTTTCGGGGCAGTCTGTGCAAGACTGGTTTGGTTGTCTGAGAATTTTTTTCCTTGTTCGTCGTGTCTTTCATTTAGTTGTTGTTGAGATCTGGGGCCCTCCACCTCGCGGCGTGTCCATGTGTCCGGGAGCTTGGATTCCTGGTTTGGTTCCCTGGGTTTCTCCCATCTTCATCCTTTCGGCTTCCTGTCTCTGTCGTTCCCTTCAACGTAGACCCACCCCTCATGCCCCTGGCCTACGGTCCTCCATGATAAGTTTTCCCTGAAGGGGTCTCTCAGAAGTCGTCCCGTGACTCTATTCTGTTTACCGGGGTTATTGGGGCAAACCTCGTCTCTGCACAGGTGCCCGTATGCTGTACAGCAGAAGCCCCAAGACCTGTGTTTGTGGGCGGTGTGAATCCTGTATCCTTTCCCCCCCACTTTCTAGAGGATTATGTCGTCAATTGCAAATGGTTGGAAGGTCGGGAATACCGGGGCTAGCATGAGGTAATCGTCCCTTCTCGCCACGTAGGAAGGGAGGGGGTCGATGAAGTTGAGGATATCGAACTGTTCCTGAGATTGTGGATGAAGGCCGCCTGGATATCTATGGGGATATGCCTGAACTCCACCAGTAGTGGTACTCCATCATTTGTGTCGTTTCCTCCTCCGAGCCTTGTTTCAGGGGGGTCCAAGGGTAGATGCGGACCTCTTACTGATCGCACCTTAGCTTCTTTCATCCGTCAATAGCCACCTTGTCTCTCTCGTGAAGGCACAAGATCGTGTAGATGGTACCAGAGACCGGTTGGATAAGAAAATCATCATGTGCAGCTTCGGGGCAACCTTTGAGGGCAGCCAACCTTTTGCCAATCCATTTGATTTTATCGTTAGTGAATTTGTAGGCTGCGTTGTCGTGAAATACCTAGCTGCTCGCAAGTTTCTGGTCCATGGACAAAAGCAAAGGAGCGAGAGAGAGGGAGAGAGAGAGATAAGGATGGAATCGTAGCTTGACTAAAGAAGGGGACTGAGAAAAGAGAGGGAACTCTCGTCACACAGACAAGCTTGAGGGGAAACAACCAGCGATCCGACGTGGACTTCGAGTTAGATTCTAAGCAAAAAAAGAGGAACCGAAGATCAAGGCACGCCAAGCTTTCTGATTATGGCTCTTGGCCATACAACCACTCGTATACACACACTCTTCTTACTCAGGTACTAACGATCCCGACCGCTATGTACCAACCTCCATACCACAGCGATTATCACCCCACCAACTGAGATTTGCACTGACTTGCCTAGATCTCGCAGTTCGTCACGGCCACCCGATGGACGACCTTGGATACACTGCAGTCAACTCGTCAGGACTTTCCGACCCGCTGTCATACACATCACCTATCCACGACTTCCCTGAAGTTGGCAGATGGGTTGAGAGAGAGTTTTTCGGATGTGCTTGCGGGTTTTATAGTTGTTAAGAGGGAGCAGAAGATGGGGAAGAGTGGGGTGGAGATAGGAGGGGGTGAAGAGGGAGTACATGTTAATTGCCTGTAGAAAGTCATATTGATCCTAGCGAGTTTCTTCATAGCTAATCAGGTCACGGTGTGAGGGGAGTATCCTTCTTACACGCTGTCGTATGAGGCTTCAAACACTTTGGGGGAGGAAATCGGTAGGGAGTTCGTGAACGGGGGATGAAGGCGGCAAGAAGGAGAGCGAGACGAGTAGTGCGGTGCGGGACCATGATTCGGACGAGGGGGGGGAAAGGGAGAAGCGAGAAGAGGGAAAGGGGATGGAAAACAGTTACAGGTGAAGGAGAGAAGGCGCAAAGAGGAGAACTTGAAGGGTGAAGATGGCATGGGTCAAAGCGGGAAGCGGAAAAAACAATGCATGCATGACGTCGACGCAGAAAATAAAAAGGAACCGAAACAATTATGTTTCATCCATCGTGGTTCTAAAACTAATTCAAATTTAAAAGCAATGTTGGTGCGCAGAATCGAGCGCACAAAAATCCTACGTTTATTTAATTTCCTACTGAAAATTCACAGAGCTTTCAAAGGCAAATGCCATAACATCCACTTGCAAGAAAAAACATGTCAACGAGAAGCGCATTCGTAATTTCTGGAGTTTTGAACTGCCGAACAAAATTGCTAGTGTGCTCGCTAAGGCGCGTGTAATTGCTACATAAATGCATGGATTGTCAAAAACGTCGTAAAAAAAAAAAACAGCATCTTAACCATGAGAGGGTCTTGTCGGTCTTTGATCCTTCTATCAAGGTTATAACTCAGAGCTTCAGAAGGTCGTGCGATACATAAGTTGGTACGTCACAGGCATAGCATCTTATTTGCCAAGTTGCCATCGGTATGACTGGTATGAACAAATTGTACTGAAACGTTGAGCATTGCAGGGGGACATTTTTGTGTTTTCCCAGCCGGATAACCTTGATGTTCTAAGGGAAAGGGGCATCTGTTAACTTTTCTCACAATGCATCCCATCATCTCCACACTTGGACGGCCATTGTATATGCGAGCAGACAATGTTTAAGATCCACTTTGCTATGTTATGAGGATGGTCCACAATATGAATAGATAGGGGACATGATGTCGTTCCACTCTATACTTCACCGGGTGGTGATCCAATTCGGCGTTGGGAGGTCCTTGTGCATAATATGCCACTAAACGGCCCAATTAGATGTAGGCATAATGTGGGTGTATATTATCCACAATATGTCATCCAAATCACCCGCTTTTAATAGAGAATCATGGTCTTTCTTTCGTTGTATGACTATGCTGGATAGGTCACGGTGGAGTTTACGAGTCTGTTTATATCCATCGTTTAATATATATTGCCAGATTAGAGTTGGTTTACGACCACACCACTCTCATTGATCTCGGTCAAAGGGGGAGAGCAAACTGGGGTAGACATCTCGTAAACAAAGTGGTTGATATCTTCATCCCCCACTACTCTGATCCTTATGAGGCGTTTAAGTGGTAGTTTGCAGTTCGGGTCGTCGTTTCTGGTTAACCAAGCCCACGTTGCATCCAATAGATTAGCGACAGCGTTTGCAGTCCCACTTCCCTATTGGCCACATCTATTACTCTGCATTTGGTCATGGAGAGGGGCGAGTGTCTTCCCTAAGAACCGAGTCATGCGTTCAGATATTAGGGCTCATTTAAGGACCGTCACCTGTTGTAAGCGGACTGTTGCTCGTAGTTCATCCACTTTAGATTATAAATTGCATACATGCTTGAGCAGAGGGCGGAGTTGGTGAGCTGAGTTCCACCTCCCCTCGTGTATCTCAGACAAGTTCCCTACTGAAAATGCCCATTTTTGCACCCATCGGAGTCAGTGGGAATTAAAGTCCATGGAGAAGGGTTATCCATTAGGAGCGAGGATGTGCAATTTTTCAAAGAGGGGTTGGTGCTATACCTTGTGCCACCCGGCCAGGGGAGGCTTCAATATCAGCCCCATATACGGTTGTAGACGCAAAATTTGGGTCTACAGGGAATTGGACTTGAGGTCCCTCCCGTCTCGTTTCAGATTGTGCCTTTTGCACTTACTTTCGGAAGATTTGATATGGACCAAGATGGATTTGTGAGTCATTCTCGCGGGTGGACGGGCCACTCTGGAGAGGGGGGAGAGAGGTGGGGGGGGGGGGGGGGGGGGGGGAGGGCAGGGTTTGCTTGGTGTCTTTTTTACACATCTAGATGTGTATAAGAGACAGGGGGAAGGGAGGGGGAAAGGGGGGAATCTGAGAAAAGATGGGGTGAGGGGAGGAAGGGAAGAGGGAAGGAGGGGAAGTTGGAGAAGCACTGGCTCCAACGAGTAAGAGGATGGGGTGGCAGGGGGGGTCGAGGGGGGTCGGGAAGAGGGAAGGGGAGGGGGATGAGAAAGGCTAGGGAGAGGGAAAAGGGGAGCGGATGGAAGAGGGGGGAGGGTAGAGAAGGGTGAGGAAAATGGTAAAGGGGGTGGATGGAGGTGGGTCTGTGGGGGGCGGCGGGGAGGGGAAGGCAACCAGCCAAGGAGATGCCAGCAACACGGTAAGCGCAAGTTGATTGTGACCTGGCTGGGGTGTGCGGAAGTAATCTACCGGCCTTAAAAAGTCACTGATTTTCCCGAGCATTGAATTCTTCCAGATTAGCCTGGTGTCGTCCAATACATTTCCCTGCCTTTTATGGGGGTTTAACAAAAGATCCCTAAATTCTTTACTTGCCAGTTGTCTCCCAGCTTGGTATGGGATGGAGGATAGTTGCTCCTTGAGTTTTCCCCACTTTAAACCACCAGTACCCCCGGGGGTCTTAGGCCCCCTTTGGGTAGGCTCTGAAGCAAATGCATATGGACCCGCGCAGGACACCAATTCAGCCACTGCATTTATGGCCTAAGAACGTGGAGGTACTAGTGGTTTAACAATGTTGGTCCTAATGGTCTAAACTATCTCCACTTTAGCTAAGGGGAAGGTACATGAGAACTCCTTTTGTTCGGTGTGACGCTCATTCTCACACCCTGTGCTCTTTTATGGTCGAAGTGATCAAATGTGCAGAGCAGACTCTAGAAAAACAACAAATTGGGGTGTGCCAAGGAGTTTTGAAAAAATCGAGTGTGGGGACACAAACAAAACTGAAATCCCCCGTATGGTTCCAGTTCTAGTGAGAAGGGACCATAGCTGCTTGAACAAATTGGCGAACTCTGCCTTCGAACTTTTGTCTAATCCAAAAAGTATCCATGAACTTTCATGCGGGGTACTCATCGTTTTTTCGAACGGAAAGGCACGGGTATGCAGATGGGATCTCGTTTTCGAATTAAATCTCAGCGCCGCTCGTTACACAGTTCGGAATCCGACGTGGACGGCCGCAGTGGGTCGCTCTTTCCTTGTGTTCGTCCTCGCCCTTTTCCCGGTAATGCTCGGTGCAACGACAATCGCTACACAGAGTTCTGGGATAATTAGGCGCCACTACCGCCCACGAGATGACAATCAGTTCATTAAAAGGTAATAAGAAAGAGTATGGGGGAAAGTGGGTATCGATAATATAAAACCAGCGCCTATGAATCCCGAGCACTTTGTTTCGAGAGGAAAGTAATGGCGTCCGCCGATCTTGGCGACGGCTTCTCGTACGTCCCACTCACATACACGTGTTCTTTCCTCGTTATACAAGAACGAACGTGATGAGGGTACAGAAAGTCAACACCCCGTCGAATCATGACAATGAGTCCACATCATGACATTGAAAATTTGACCACGTAAATCATCTCAAACCGTTATCTCATCAAAGAGGTAAGCAAGCACAACACTTCGCGCCCATCACCTTTCATCAATCATGCAAATCGATCTAAAAATGTGAGTTCATTCCAAACAAGGAGACAATCATCATTCATAGAGCGATTCGAGAGCATGCATAAGTAGAATCATATCTTAGTCTGATTACCTTAACGTAAGTTCAATCAATGCATATATGTAACAGATCTTGCATACACGATTCCTCAGTTGTCAAGAGACACAAAACAAAAAAAAACTCGCAGGATCACCGAGGGTTACTAGTTCCTTAAATTCAATGATACTCGCTCATGTGAGATCCGATTGAATTCAACAGAGACGAGCAAGACCGGGGAATCATCAGGGTTTGTTTTTTTTTTTTTTTTAACCGGGTTTATGCTAGAGGAGCTGATAAGAGCAGACCTCTCTAGCACTTCCCCATGAGGCTCCATCTATTGGTGGGGAGCTTCACATCCTGGAAACCGGGTCCCACGTCCCTTTACATTGAGCTTGTTTCTTGATAAGCCTATACCAATATGATGATAGTCTGCCTAAGGGTACCTCTTCCACCTACTGGAGGGCGCCTGATCAGCCCTGGAAACTTGGTGCCCTTTAAGTAGAATACTATATTGCTATTTCCTTACTCCTGCCCAAACCATTGCATTTTTAAGATTGTTGTGGCCACTAGGGGGAACATATCTGGGAGTTCCCCTAGACTCTTCATCAGAGCGTCGGGATTGACTTGAAGCCATTTGTGGAACTCGAGTTTGCAGTCCTATCGACTTGAAACCATGAACTCGAGTTTGCAGTCTTTGGTGAATTCATTGCCTTCCCTTTCGTTCCCTCTTTCCCCAGCACAAACAATATGTGCCATCCTGCCTCCCCTTTCCCCTCTCAACCAGTCTGCGCAGAAGTTACTGATTTCTTTTGTAATGTCTGCTTTCTGTGTCAAATGTGTTATTTTTTCGTGTACCTTTTTTTCATTGCACCTTTATTTCAGTTTTTATGAACCGACTGACTATTTCTGCCACTTCCCCTTCCCCCATCCTACCCCCCTTCCTGATCAAACACACATCTTCTTATCCACAACGTCCATATCGCCGCCTTCCTGCTCGTGAATAATAGGTTGTTGGAGAAGCTGGAAGCTACTGGCCTTCCTCATACTCCTAGTAGGATTGTTTCCAATTTCCATGGCCACTCAGTACCTAGTTGGGACAAAATGCGGTCCCACCAACGCCACATTAGTACCACCCCTGGGCACTAGAGGAAAATGTGTTATATTGTTTCACATATTTCGCGACTCGGGAATCCTGCATAGCAGAGTTTACACCATGTGAGAGTCTCCCCTTTTTGTTCCAGACTGGTTCTGTCAATGATCCAGTTGTTGTGGTGGGAAGGCACATATGAGAAATCTGCCGTTGCAGGGCGACGAATTTACCAGGTCTTTCCTTTACTCCTTTTAAACCACTCTATACCTTTTATCTGATCATCGCTAATGTTTAAGTGTCTCTTCTATCTTTCCCTTACGACTGTCTGCACATCTACCTTGAGTCTCTGTTCTGTACCGTCAGGCAGTGACTTTTTGCCCGGTCCGACCTCTCACCCATTGTCATTCAAGCGGGTCCAGAGCTAAAGTGGACAGGGGAACTTCCGGGGGATAAACCTGTTATTTTGTCTTACCCCCCTTGTGTATCTGCAATATCCGATGCCAGGCACATTGGCTCCTGCCTCTTCGCAAAGGCGAGAGTCCTCCTGGCCATGTCATGTAAGAGTTAAACAAATAAAATGAGAGACAACTTGGAGACAACGCATAATAACTCCGCAAGCCGCCAAGACAACCGCGGTTGCGTCACCCCTTCGCCACTCTAACCGGGTGCACTAGCTGTACATCCCACGGTCCCCTACGACAGGATAGGTTCCGCGGGGCATAAGCTTTCCTTCCCTAAGGGGTTGTAACCACCCTTAAGGGTGTATTTCTACCGAGCTACTGACCCACATGCGAAAGTTTTCATATGCAATCGCAAAGGTAAATCAGTCGAGGACGTTTGCTCGTTTTGCTGCAGTATAGGTACGCTTGGTTAACGTCGAGCGGACCAGAACGTCGTTCATTCCTTAGGGCGCTGATCTTTTAGATACGAAGCGGGCGTCGGTCGACTAGGACGGTCTCAACCAAGCGTGTAACCCATAAAGATCATCCTAGTCCCTTGACGACTCTTTAAAAGCAAAACAACAATATCAATACAACTTATCTCACATAACGCAAGATCGTTTTTTAACTTGATGATCTGGTTTGTCAAAATTATTCTACTCAGCCCATATGACTGAAAATCTTCATACCACCATTTTCAAAGTAAAAATTCGCCATTGATAAAAAAATTAGGAAAGGACCAATATATGAATTTCCGGTTCATTGTTTAACTCGATGAAGTTCTTTCCTCATTTCACTCAACTTACACATGGCATACATTGCTACGCGTTTAATTACCCCTCAATGCATAAGCATGATACTGCAATCATCGGGGCAATCCAGATACTATCCATCCCGTTAATCCTATCTACGAAAGATGTTTTTTTTTTTAATTATTATTACCCTCGCATAGTCATATAAACATGACTCTATCATAGGGACACTCAACGCAGCACCTGGATACCATAAAAGGCGCATCTAGCCGAGATAGAGTTGTCAACCCTCGCGGACCTAGCTTTAGTCTGGTCGAGTCGTGCGAGCTCCTCGTTGTCAAAAGTCAAGGTGGTCATGCGTTCACCCCGCATGACCCGAACCATCCGTGTCCTCTTCAAATGTCCACACGGACACAACGGCGACTTACTAGGACTGAAGTGAGAAAGCCCTCGAGGAGGGTGCTCTCACTTACAGTCTTGAATGGTCCACCACTACACTTTCAATGACACCTCGTCCACTGAGAATAGTCCCACCTCAATCCCAGATTCAATCTCCATCAATCACCACGCCAGATCACAAAACGTTCGCTGTCCCAACCTCAATTTTAACTCACTTGGTCCCAAATTTGGTCCCAAGTGGTTTCACACTGTAGCCGCACCACCAAATGATCATCCAAAAATATAAACCTGAATCGCGGCGTTCGTCTAAAATTAGCAGCACCTCCGGCGTCAATGTCGCAGTGCCAACACCCAAACGACAACATAACCAATATTCTGCCACCAAAATGTCACTGTCGCAGTACACCGTCGGCAAAACCACCAGCCTCACCTCGCAATTTCGACAGCATTTCCTCTTAAAATGCTGTCGAATATACCATGTCCTGATCACTCCCTGCTGTACATAAGAACTTCCGTTGTGCCGCACAAAACATTTGACAACACTTTCTTTAAAAAATATATCGGCGCAGCCCCCTCACACAATATGTCACTTGTTACCGTGCAGGCCGTCGGGCAGCACCTCCCCGTCGTAGCCCCTTGCCACACGTCTCTAGCCTACTGCAGCCTTATGACAACAACTCACACACCAGCCCGCAACACAAGCACAAAGGTGGGGCAAGGAGCTCCCAACTTCTAGTTATGGCTGCCTCCTCCACTCTTCCTCAACTGCTCCTGCATACCTCCAACACTTCGCCTCACTACACCAGCAGCTAGCCAACCAACATCTACTCAAGTAGAATGCCCAACAACATTGCCACAAGTGTGAGACTGCTTGGTGGGGAGCTAGCTTTTATAGCCAGCCAAAGGCATGTGGGCAGCTGCTTTGCCCACTGCCAGGCAAAATTCGTCAGTGCTCTTGACCCTCGATCTAAATCGATGGCCAGGAGCTCAGTGCCTTGGTTTTCCCCTAAGGAAACCAAGATCATCCACTCCTGGAAGCACCTAGTCACTTTCTCAGACCAGGTGCTCCTGAAAATGATTGTACCCAACCGTTTTACTACTGCCTGTTCAAAACGAACAGGCGCAGTCCCATCATCCCTTAGAACTTTTTGGGGCTGCACGTGTTCTGCAGCCGCGGCCACGTACGTGGCCGTTACTTTTTTATCTTTCCTCTGTTTTTTTTTTCTTTCCTCTTCTTTCTTTTTCTTTCTTTTACCTTACCTACCCCCTCGTTTTTTTGTGCAGGGGCAACTCGCCGTTCGAAATAAACGACCGTCTTTCCTGTTTTTTTACAGAGTCGAACTAAAGTCAAGTTCAATACGGCCTTATTTTTCACAGTGTGCTCGAACCTGACTCAGTTCAATTGCCTTGTTTAGGCGCTTTCTTAAGCAGCCACAGCCCATTAAAAAACGAACGGGCACAACTCCCCAACTCCTCAGCAAAAAAAAACAGAATGAAACTTAAAAAAAAAAAAAAAAAAAAAAAAAAACTGCTCTAAAAAAAAACGAAGTAAACTTACCATTTTGGTCGTTACCCTGCCGTCGTCGTTGCCAGGTAAGATCCTGGTCTCTCTCTCTCTCTCTCTCTCTCTCTCTCTCTCTCTCTGCACTCCGACAGTCACGACCGTTGCAGCGGTCAGCGACAGTCGTGAATGTCTTGACAGAGACGACTAGAGATCCGAACGGCGCTGCAAAAATGTCCGTTCGACCACCAGAAAACGACTCGCCGCCCCTCACACTAACAACCACCTAAGGCGGGTGCAGAGGTCCCTCGTAACTCAAGTACAAGGTCCAAAACCTGCACCCGAATGTAGCCGCCATGTGGCGTCAGATTCAATCGATTTTGTTCATCCTACCACTTAAAATGGCATCTCGTTCGTCAAAAACGAACGGACATTTTACTAACCTTGCTAAAAAAAAAAAAAAAAAAAAAAAAAAAAAAATAGAAAAAGAAATTCAACTAAAAAATCTAAAACAAATCTTAGAGTAAAAAATCTAAAAATATATATATATATATATATATATAAAAAAAAAAGGAAAAGATAATGCTTACCTCGCTTCCAACGGTCGCCCGTTTTCACGGGCACTTGCACTATTCGTGAGGACTGTAAGTCCCCGTTACTTCTCAACTCGCCACATGGCGTTTTAGTTCTGCTTAGTTTTTTTTTTTTTTTACTTCGTTGACTTCCAGCCAACGATCTTAGCCTTAGTCGCGTGGCTTTTCAGCCACGCATCTCTTTGATGCAGACCCGACTTCGAGTCCTTAGGGACTTCAATAATAATAATAATAATAATAATAATACTAATAATACTACTAATAATAATAATAAATTTGGATCATTTTTTGGTTTTTGCGTGTCATCCTTGCGCAGGGGCCATGCTAATCTCAGCGCGGCTGATTTCAGCTGTGCGATCTCGAAAACCACACGGTCGTGATTGGCCGCGTCCATCCGAACGTTGTAGGTTGCTCCAAAAGGAGCTAGCCCAGTAGTGCAGTTTTCAGATTCGATCCCGGTATCCACTGGGTGAGAGTCCTGCATTGTATTCTACTGGACTAGCTCCTATCAGCATCTTCCGTATGAAGAGCTTTACCATGCCTCTATCCCCCCTGCCATGGCCTTGCAGGCCCTGCCTGCCTGTGGCCCTGTGAGCCTCTTCTGCTTGAGGCCTTGCAGGCCCTGCTTGCTGGTCCTGCCCCATCGGTTGGCCATGTGACCACGGCTTGATCGGTTACCTAACCGGGTAGGCTTCGGCATCGGCTAGGCCACGAGATTCTGCCATATTACTTTGAGTGGCGTTTGTTACTATTGTCAAGTCGTTGGCGAACATCGAGTAGACGGGTATGACTTCCTCTAGGATGCCCGCCAAATGAAGTCTGTAGATTTTCTTGTTTGTTCTCAAATTGACCCCCAAAGCTTTCATTACTACAATGAAGAGGAAGGGGGCTATGGGATTTCTCTGCCGCACGGAGCGTTGCAATCTGATTTTCGGCGCATTCACATGTACTCGTGTTGATGTGTTGTGGTGGAGAATCCCTATCCAGTCCAAAAATTCTAGTCAGAAGTTCATTTTTTGTAGGCGTTTGTCTAGGAATCCCCAGTCAACGTGGTCGTAAGCTTTTTCAAAATCAATAAACACTATTGCTGCGTTTCACATCAATTATTTTGCTAGTTTGATCAATTTATTGACCAATAGCACATTGTCCGGAATGTCCTTGTTGAGCATGAACCCGGTCTGTACAATGTGGATTATTTCGTCCAAAACATGGATCATCCTGTTGGTCATTGCCTTGGCCACAAGCTTGTATACCACCGTGAGAAGGGTGATTGGTCGATAGTGTTTTATGTTTGTTTTGTCACATTTTCAGTACAAAAGATGCCTTAGCTCGCAAATTCCCTTATATCTCCTGATGCCTTCACCTGCCTGTAGTATTCCATCATCTCCTCCAATATGGGGGACCACATTTCCTCCCATTATTATTTAGGGAGTCCATCTATCCTCAGGGTTTGTCTTCTTCCATCTGTAGGAGGGCATTCCAAATTTTCTCTTTCCGTAGTGGTTTTTCCAGAGCCTCGCGTTGTTCGTGTGATATCGTTTTTGTGAGGGGGGCTATAGATTCATCAATATCACATTCCCTTGTAAGTTATGGTTCCCCCGCCATATTGGAGGCAAAAAGATCTTTGTAAAAGTCTCTCGCCACTTTGGGACTGTGGGCTGATGAGTATGAGGTAACCTCTCGCGTTTTGGTTGGGTCGTATAGACCTTCTATGGCGAATCTTTTGGCCCTTGTCTGGGCCAGCGCAAAAAATCTTGCATCCGTTTGTCCTTCTACCAAGTGTTTCATTATTTTTCCTCTGATGATGGATCCCTGTCACCTCTCTTGTGCAAATTTAAGGAGTTGTTTTTTAAGTCTTTGTATTTTTATGAAATTTCGTTTGGGAATGTTGGTACAATGATTGTTCCAGTTCAAAGTTCTGTATTTTCTCTTGAATGTCAATTTCTTGTGCATAATTTTCTCTAGCTCTTAATTTCAAAATTCGTTACATTTTCTGGCCAAGAATGACAACCTATTGTTGAACCACACAATCTGTAAGTCGTGTTGGTCCCGTGTGGTACGCCATTAATCTCATATGTCCCTGAGGAACCTTTGAAACTGCTGCAGTTTAAGTAAGGATGTATTGAATTTGTAGAAACATTTGCCTTAGTCCGACTTTTTGCGGAATCTAAGCAGCGCTGCACACATCTTGTGGTCCGCCCCCCGCCATAGGCTTTGTGGGAAGATGGCGGCGGCCTATAGTGCTCTGTCCAGGTCTCCAGCCATGAGAATGAGGTCTATCATAGATCTAGATTGGTACGGTATGCTGATGTTGCGTATATAAGTGAAGAGTCTTCTCTGCGAGTGCACACGCCGGGAAGAGTCATATAGATGCTCCACCTCACAGAGTTTGCGGATTATCCCTTCATCCTCCTCAATAAAAGTCGCGCACGGGTGGGAATTCTCCACCTGTCAAGGTTGCGATTGGCTTTTGCGTTGAAATCCCCTGCGATGATCGTGGGAATGTCGTGTGGCATTTGGTCCCGGATGTGTTCGAAAAAGGTTTTGCGGTGCTCTAGCTCGTTGGGACCATACACACAGACCATCTCTATTTCCAGCATGAGGAGGACGGTCACCCATCTTCCCTCCCTTGTATCTACTGCTGTATTAATGACGTCCACCCGGGAGTCGGGGGGGATCCAAATGTTCACCGCTGCCGAGCCCGATGTTGGCGCATAGGCTGTAATTTTTGAAAGGGTCAGGCCTGGTTATGCGCTCTGTTATGCTCCGGGGAGTACGTGAGATGGGTTTCCTGGATGCAGATAAGGTCCGACCAATGTCTCTCTCCGACCCCCCTGATTTGCTCCAACAGCGCCTTGTGTTTTCGCGGCCCTGCCGTTACCAGCCCATTTACGTTGAGGGAGCGCAGGTCCAGATCAGCCACCTGAGTCGCCCTATTCCAAGCCTTGTCCTTGCCTTAGTGGGCTTGCAGTTCGTTTGCTCCTTGGTTGGGCTGCCCCTCTTTTGCTTGTTGTTGTTGGTTCCTAGGTTCAGAGTTGTCCATGGCCGTTAAATTTTACCCAGTCTGTGGTGTCCAGTAAGGAGGCGTCCTGTAGGAGGTTTTGTCTTAGGAGTGAGCATAAGCAATGTAGCACATCAGCCGCCCTCCCTAGGGGACTGTCCCTGATTCTTGTTTGATGCACTTCTAGTACTTCGATATGGGAAAGCTAGATCCGACTCGCCTCCTTGTGGTCGCTGAATCGAGCGAATGCTACTCTTTGCGCCATGTGCATTGTTCCTCCTCCGACTATCCATTTAGCTTCTGCCCCTGCCTCAAGCTGTGATTCTACGAATTTGTCGAGGTCCCACTATAACTCCTTTTCCCCTTCTAAGTCTTAGTCCTTATAAAAGGACCATCCTTTCAAGGTGGCCCCTCCCTGGTGCCCCCTTCCTGATGGGCAGAGGTCCACGTCCCATGTGCAATTGTTTTCCTCACCGGAACGAGGGGTACTTTTGCTGCTATCTTTCCTACCCCCTCTCCCTGTTCCAGACACTGCCTCAGACATCGTCTTTTGGTTAGCTCATTCTCCTGGGGC
>BFEA01001348.1:13421-30924 GCA_003427395.1 Chara braunii
CTCTCTCTCTCTCTCTCTCTCTCTCTCTCTCTCTCTCTCTCTCTCTCACACACACACACACACACACACACACACACTTGCAGGGAAGTGGACGGTATGGCACAGGGCCTGACCGTCAGTCCAAGGAATCAAGTAGGAAAGTTGTGGTCGCTACCGACAAGGGCCTGCAGAAAATATTTTTTGGCCCAGGGGCACRACAGGGTAAATCGGTCGTCGGAGGGGCRCGACAGGAAATAACGCAAATTACAGGGGCACCAGATAAATTTTCCTTTTTTTTTTTTGCTTYACCACCTCCACTGTACCTCCGACCCTGTTTTTGCCTAACCTGAATTTCACTGCGCGCCTAGGCTACCAGCCCGGCGGCCCGCCCCGGGAAGAGCTGAAAAATCCGTCCGCCCGAATACAACGCCCCCTACCCTGCCCATCTTCCGTTGAAATACATACCCCACTTGGAGTGGGGTATGGGTTCAACCGTGCTTGTGCCATCATGACCTATGTGGGAGAATACTCTAACAGTTGGGTTCCTCGTTCGTAGTGTTTTTTTTTTTTTTTTTACATGTTTTTTTTTTTCGTCGTCCAACCCTGCACCGAACCCCCGACTTCTTTGCAGTAGGCTACTTTTGAGACAGCGTTTGCATGTGAAAGGTAGTGGTGGCTATTTCTTTTTCTTCCTACCAGTGCCTTTGTTAGGGAGTACTCATAATACCACTAGCCAAGAAAAAAAAGATTATTTTTTTGATATGGCCCATAAAGTTTGATTTATTTATGGCGTGCCCCTCTAACAACAGACTTACCATGTCGTGCCCCTCTGACAACGATTGAAGTTTCCGAAAAATACCCTGATGTTGTTTGGGCCCGAGATATGTTCAATACGCCCCGAGCTATGAAGTTTCTAGAAAAAAAAAGTAGGTCGTGAGTGAGAACATATATTTAAAAATAAAAACGATTAATACTCCATAGTGTTACAAGAAATGCAGAAGAAATGTGTATGAAAAAAAAATGTACATTARAATTACAAAAAATGGAACCAAGCTAATCATACATAAACTATCTCTTAACTAGGTTGATCAATGATTATTCGAACAATGACAACATATAAGCCCTCCATCGTAAAAAAATTGTGCGCGTTTGGASCGACCCCCTAGGATACTTCACTTAAACATAACACAKTCTTCACTTATCCTTRACATTATACCATAAAAATCACAAGAGAGATACASAGTGCCTAACCACAAACACACAATTCAAATTGTATAGTTTYATGTGACATAGTSGTRAACTTCCTCCTATAGGGATGAGAACAAGATAGAGTCAACGACTGTRTGCCGATATGCAACGAAGTGATTACGTTGCATACAAAATGCCACACATTTTTATTTTTATTTTTTTCACCTTCTTGGAGAGAGGATGCAGTCCTTGACCATATAACCTTTGGAAACATAATGCTCAYATTGTATAAAGAAAACTGCAATTTTGTGGACTTCCTACCATTTTATGGCACATCGGGGGCAGTGAATGACTACATAGCCCATTSAAAAATGAGAATGATATGTTCTGTAAAARYCACATAGTCGCACAAAGTTGTTCTCTCGAAGGTAGAGTCAACGACTGCGTGTCGATATGCAACGTAATGATCACGTTGCATACAAAAYGTCACACACTTTTGTATTTTTATTTTCCACCTTGTAGGAGAGAGGATGCAGTCCRTGACCATGTGACCTTTGGAAACATAATGGTTACATTGCATAAGGAAAATTTTAATTTTGTGGACTTCCCACCATTATATACAACATCGGGCGCAGTTAATGAGTACWWAGCCTATTGAAAAATGAGAACGATACGTTCTTTAAAAGTCACATAGTCGCACAAAGTTGTTGACAATCAGTCAACGACAGTGTAACCTTCTCAAACATAATATTCACCAGATGTAAAAACGTCACACAATCWTGCGTTTCTTTGCACCTCGGAGGGGAAATGGTGCAGTCCACGACTGAGCGACCTTTTATAACAATGTGTTGACCCTATACATATAAAGTCACACAATCGTTGACTTTTCTTAATTTGTGGAARAAATTATGMAGTACAAGACCCTGTGATACTTTCAAACAGTGTAAACATCATCGAAGATACTTGTTCTTTCGTTACAGTAATGACAATGGATCCACGACCGTATAACCTTCTCGAATTTAATATTGACTTGTTTWAAAAAATCACATAGTCGTGAACTTCCGTGCACCTCGGAGGGGAAAGGGTGCACTCCACATCTAGGTGACCTCTTTTGTCACAGTGCTCACGTTCTATATATGAATTCATACGGTCGTTGACTTTTTTTCAATGTGTGGGAAAAAGGATGCAGTAYAAGACTGTGTGACACTTTGAGACATTAMAAACATCACTGTAGAGAGTYGTTCTTTTGTTGTGRTCATGACAATGAATCCACGACTGTGTAACCTTATCGAATATAATACTCGCTTATCATAAAAAAATCACATAGTCGTGAACTTCCTTGCACCTCAAAGGAAAAGCACTCGAAAACAACACTCTATCATTTGTTTTTCGAAGTGATCGCTTCGCACGTTTTCATAAACCCAAGTTTATGTTTTATGTGAGCAATGCTGACTTTTAGAGTCTGGAAAAAAAAAAAAAAAAAAATCGGAGGAGAAAGGGTCCAGTTCACGACCTTTTGTCACATAGTGCTCACCTTTTGTCATACGGTTGTTGACTTTTTCTCAATTTGTGGGAGAAAGGATGTAGCACAAGACTGTATGACACATTGAGACTGTGCAAACGGAGATGGGAAAAATCACATAGTCGTTGGTTTCCTCCAACCTTGTAGGGCAAAAAGTGCAGTCTACAACTTTGTGACTGAAAATAGCACATTGCTTACATTGTGAACAAGAAACTTTACGGTATTGGGTTTCTCCCCATGCTTGGGAGAGGGTGTAATCCACGACTATATCACCTTTTGGAAGACAGTGCTCATGTGCGTACAAACGTCACACAATTTATGACTTCCTCTCGCGTCCTAGGAGAATGCAACAGACCGCACAATGTGTTAAAAAACAACGAAGGTTTTTTTTCCTCTGATATCTACTTAAAAAAAAAAACGAGTCTTGGTCATCCACGAACCATCACGGGTTGAAATGGTCAATGACCATCAGGACAATAAAAACCACAAAAACCCTTTTACCTATGAAGAATGAGCGTGAACAAGCAGGGATATCCTTTATTGTTTTGGTTAAGCATTAAGGGAAATAATATCACGGAAATTGATGAGTCCGTAAATCTTTCAGGTTATGAAGAATAGTTTATCCAGTCCACGGCTATACAAACTTTAAGTCAAATATCAAAACCTTTATCAAAAAAGTCAGACGGTCATGGATTACATGTAAATCAAACTCACAATCGTTTGGTCATACTGTCAAAATATTGCAAAATAACCATAATGTTTCATGACATTTAAAATAATTGTTGTAAAAATGTCCCCTGATGCAGAAAAAACTTTCATGTATGTACACCAAGTAAACCAACTATGAAAATTGAGACACGATTCATTAAACTGACATTGTGTACCTAACTCTGTAGAGAGGGAATTCGGGTAGTGTTTAGCATATGTTGAGACATATTGAAATCTTGTTGAAATCTTGTTGAAGCAATGTTGAGATGTTGTTGACCTTTTGTCAATCAACATTTTTCAACGTTGGTCTTCATATTATAAGGCAAATCAACAGATGAAATACATACAAAACCAAACTCCTATGTTGAAAATCACCGAAAATCGCTCGACATTTTTTCTGTTGAACGCCTGAGCCAGATAATAAAAATAATATGTCAATAAATAATAAAAAAACATTTAGAAGTTTTGAATCGGTAGAAGACAGCGAACGAGAAAAAGAGGAAAACGCTAGCTCCGTCTTGATGCCGTCGTAGGCAAAACGAAGGAGGATAGCCCCGCAGGGCCCCCACTCCCGCGGTTCCTTCATGCTACTCTGATATCCCCGCGTCATCACCGCTCATCCTCGATCTTCAAATTTCTCCAGTGAAAACCAATAATGTTAGGCCCAAGTCCTGGTCCAGCTCTGACGAATACCTAACATAACTAACACCGCGCAACGCGCAGGCCTACCAAGACGTTCAAAGATTCACGCTGTTGTCGATGTCGTCCTCCGCACGTACGCACAAATCAGCAGCAAGCATACCTGTTACAAGACAAAATCTTTCTAATCCTAGGTTAATCAGAAATGAAAATCGGGCCGGCATCTACGCTGACTTTCACAGCCATCAATCAAAAATAAATTATCACGCGCGCCTCAACTCTGCGCACCCACACACTCTCTGTTCTAGTCAACCATTCAGTCAACGTAAACCACAGACGTAGCCACACCCTTGTGCGAAATACTCAATCTTAAAATCAAACTTATTTTCTGTCGTTTGTGAAAACCAGTGCGGATACCCTTGTAAGGGTATTCGTACCGCCAACTTACCGGACTATATTAAGCGACGTCCCGTCGCTTCGCAGGATCGAAAAACTATAAATCCATCCAAACTCCAAATGCTGACGAGAAAGGAACCAATCCGATTAACCGACAAACTCAGGGTTGAGGCCTCCAACGATCCAAGCCCTTATAACTATATGCCGCCAGGGTTCCAACATGGGTCTCCATTGTCCTGACAGTAGGACGCACGTGTACTGGACATATGTACTACACTATAAGTCTCAGCAGCCCCTCTCAACCGTCCTCTCCCTTTTGTCCAAAACAAACGCCGACTTCTCGTTAAGTGTCCTTAGTCTCTACCCTGCAAGCAGGGCCATAACCAAGGACGCGAGCCCTAACCGAGACCTTAGAAGGCACTCTCGCCTCCCTCCAATAATTCTCACAATCCATCACATATATATAAAAATTTTATCTCAACACACCTCCTGCAGTCTAGTACAGGAAGGCTAAGTCTCCATCTTGGCCCACCATAGTCTGGGTGATCATGCCAGATCTACGGCCCACCGCGTTTTTATTTTAGCGGTAGTGCCCTCGCGGGTTGCGCCACGATAGGCTTTCTCCTGATAATCATTCAATCAGCCCTAAAAAAGACTCGACTTTTATCCCACGCCATCCCGCGGTAGGTAAAACCCTCCTGGGTGACCACACCCCTTTAAGTTTTTACCCCTTCTGGCGAGACGTGGGTCCGCTGTCTGGTTGTGCTGATCAGCAGTCGACATTAAGGGTTGCGCTGCGATGATGTCAGTTATACCCCTAGTTGGGTCTCTCATAAATGCCCCAAGATTAGCACAAGTGGTTGGACGGTGTGTCGCAACAATACAGACCTACCGCGGGACTACGCAAAGGTCTGTAACACATAAAAGACATTTACCAGCCCTCTACGGTACACACAGAGAGAACACGGCAACCTCTCCACTATCACAAAATAGAATCACCGCCAGGTTCACAAGGCCGTGGCCCCCTCACTTAATCGGAGAAAGAAAACCACACATCCCGAAGACATCTCTCAACAAAGATTTTTGCGACCTCAAAAATTCCACCAATGGCCAAACAAAAACGTGGTTTTCCTCGTCAGACTTTATCATTTAAAACCAACTTACCATGCCACTGAATTTATTAACCGCCCGTCACTTGAGGGAGGTCTCACTCAATAGGTCTCCCAGCCATCCCCCTCTCTCTAGGATGAACTTTCATATGATCTCTCATTAAAACATCTTCCCTCTTTGAAGATGAGTCTTTCAATAAGCAAAATACTACCTTCTCATAAAAGGCGTCTCTGCCATAAAACAATTCAAACTGAGAGACCAACTTATGGGTTCTCATCACAACTCAACAATAAGCATTTGGCATGACAAGCATTCGAGTCTCAAAGACTCATAAATCCCTTACGATTCTCACAATCTTTCACAAAAACAGACTGCACTCCCTTTTCTTATACCCGACCCTTTCACCTGCGCGTGGGCAGATCGCACGAGTATACCGAAGAGTACAGAGTTCACATCCATTCACATTCACAAAATACACAGCACATGAGATGTCTTCCATACATCTCTCACACAAAGCCATCATACATTATGATAAAACCACACATCTGAGAGTGATTGTGATCGTCATAGACAGGGGGAAAATTTTAGATAAACTCTCAACTCAATATATATTAAGGGGCATAATACCCCAACTCAAAAGCGAACCAATATAGTCTTGAATTACATATATACATATAGAGTTGAATAATCTCAACTCAAACTGGCACCAGTATCACACACAAAATTTGTGCTCTCCCTTACCAGAGCTAAAACTGAAACAGTCTCGGTAAGGACGTAATCACTCCTCTCAAATAGGAGGGATCCAAGTAACTCAAGACATATTTAAGTAACCAAGCAACACAAGGGATCATTTATACACAGGTCTCACGTATTACACTTATAAGTTAGAGAGTCCACCTCACACACGCCGATGTCTCCTCCTAAGTCTTTCATAACTTTCACATATGTACGACCACCCCAACCTAGACAGGAGGTAGGTCTCATCCTTTCTCCTCTCAACGATAGAATCAGTGGAATAAACCTTAGTAATAATATACTTAAAATCACTCCTTGCTCCATCAACTCGAAACACTCTAGTAACGAGATTTGAGACAGTCTTAACGTACCCCACATATACAGTCATTCTATTGGACCATTATTATGGGATTACCAGACCATTATTACGAAACCCTTAACGAACCATTCTTTGAGACAGTTTTAACGTACCACACATACTCTAGTAACAAGGTTGTCTTACCGGAC
Organism: Chara braunii; assembly: GCA_003427395.1. Lineage (NCBI taxonomy): Eukaryota > Viridiplantae > Streptophyta > Charophyceae > Charales > Characeae > Chara > Chara braunii. The sequence goes on from BFEA01001348.1 coordinate 20,206, forward strand.
CATTATTACGAAAGCCTCTCCATACATTGTCAGGTTCCCCTGCTGACCAAAGTACGAAATTAAAATCACACATCCTGTTAGTCTGCTTCTCTTACTCTTACGCACACACGTATACACAAGTCTTGGCAAGGTACGAGAGTATCCTCCCATCGGCCTGCTGTAACCCGAACCTCGCCTCAATCTTCCCTTGAGAGCCTTCCATCTCGAGCTCCCTCGACCCCATCACCTGTTGAACAAACAACAAGCGGTGTTAGGGTCGAGACGTCGAGAGAAGTTACGTATCTAAGTCAAAAATAGAATATACCCCATTAAATAACCTCGACACTTATCATGAAGGCGCACAAAGAACCTATTTGGAACAACGACGATACCGAAGAGAGTCTCTTAAGTAAATATCCACCAAAAGTAATGCACAATTATTTACAATAAGTCCCTCGAATCATAACGCAGACATTAACCACTTTCGGTTGCTATTATAAAAGGAAGGACACAATACACGTATGCCGCATAGGCGATACTCCAAACATGAATCAAAAATGCAGTACAACCCAAGATAAATAATATATACTTACAAAAATAATCACAACATAATAGACACAACTCATTGACAAGGGTTGTAACTGAAGCTTATGACAAAGTTTATAAATAACAACATGAAGCCAACTCAACTACCAGTCATATAACAAGATAACTCTCAATAACGTATTTTTATATTCTTTAAGGCAGAGGTAGGACTAACAATGAGTAAATAACATGATACAATTGTTACCCCTCCAATTCTTAAGCGAAGCATATATTAGAGCGGGGCAGTGTAATCCTCATAAGATAACATCTTGACTATTGAGCCTCTTTCTAAAGATCAAGTCTCACCGCATCCTTCTCTGATTCCAGCGCTTGCTCCTCACCGCCCCTATCATGGTCAAATGGACAACCCGATCCATACTTATCAATGCCACGAAGAGCAAATTCGCACCTTTACAAGTATGGTGACCCTACTTAACGGAAGACAAGCCTAGGTCGCTACTCCCGATCCGCTCTCACTAAGCAGTAGCTGTTCCACTTGGCCATCACAGTTTCGGTAAGGTAACAAGCCCCTTCCTCTCCTCTCAATAGATAATGTAGTTACTCTCCTCTCATAGGAAAGTTAACAACATCCCACTAATGGACCAGGAATATAATTCCGGCGTGGGTTTCACTATCATCTTTGAGACTAACAGTTTCCTTAAGCTTTAACGAGGGAGTAACAATTTAAGAATGCACTTCCACTGAGGACAACTATACACACTGACTTACTCCCTTGAGGAAGAACCACCTTCCCCAAGAATGAATCACCCCATTCACCTTTGGTTCCATGCCACATGTGAGTTTCATGCAAAGTCTATGTCCTCTCTGAAAAACAATCCATACATACATCATCAATCAGATATCCAACAAAATACAAAAAAAACGTATATGACAACAACCAGATAAAACGTCATAAAACTGAGTATATATATATATATATTACACATACTTAAAACATAAGCCTCTCTTCGGGTTAGCCACATCGCTAATCAAATAACCATCACTTCTTTAGCATTATCTATAACTACAACTAGACAATCTCCAAGTGACTCACCCCATCGCCAACTGATACTATCAATGGGTCTAGGTACAATATTCATCGCAGTACCTATTACACCATAATTCAGTCTGAAGTCAAGGAAAAGTTTTTGCCATTAACCCCCTCACTTCACGCTTATCAGTCATCTCTCCTCATCCACATCGCTCATGTACTAGAAAACTCCTTAAAAGCGAAGCTCTATCGACCAGGGGAGGACGACTCAACTTGACCTCTTATAATARGCGYTTTACAAATAGGCCACAATTTTTAAGACATCCCAAGAGATACTCAAGGTATTAAGCAATCGACCATATACGTCCAAGGAAAGCTTCTCCTTTCGCCTAGTTCTCACTTTCTTATACCCGGATGTCGTTCCACCAAGGACAACGGCAGGCAACCGTTATCCCCGGCAACGGCGCCACTTGCCGAGCGCATCGGTCCGGCACCGCACAAGGGCAGCGCGGGACCCTCCCGGCCGCGTCACGCAGGAGTTGGACTCTAATCATCGTCACGATACACACATGGAGCTTCCGCAAGCCGCTCCGGCCGAGTGAGCCAGCCATACCTCTCGCGAGCCCCTACGACAGGATAGGGCCTATGCGAGGCACGACCTACCTCCACCTTACAGGAGTTGTCACCTCCCTTCGATGGGCGTATCCCCACGGAGCTACCAGTCCACAGTACGAAAGCTGATCAGCTGCAATCGCAGAGGTGGACCAGCCGAGGGCGTTTCTCGTTCGTTGTAGCATAGGGCGTACACGTGGTAGTACGCTACTATCGGACCCGCACGCGAACCGACATCTTGGGGGGCTGAGGTCCTAAGCGCAGCACGTCACCGGTCGACTAGGACGCATCTTACACTCCATGCGCACACCACTATAAGAACATAAAAATAAAAACACACACACACACATACGTACATATATACGAAACGACACAGAACAAACAACGCGACAACACTCCTAGTCCCTTAGTAACCATCCCATAACTTTTCGATGTGAAAATCGGATAAGCATCTCGCGCGAGAATTAAAATAAAACCGCGCGGACGTAGGGCTAACTCATATCGACTCGGAATGCAAACGTACGCAAGCGGTCGTAGTGATGACGTACTATGTAGTACCCATACTCATGCGGTCCTCGTTAATCTCCAGAGTCGCATTCGACACTCAAGTGTCGGCTGACACGCGCCTCGAGGGTTAAACTCTCAACGCTGGACAACCGCCAAGGGCGGTTGAAAACCACACCCTCTTCTGCACCCTGCGGAGAGTGGGTGGTACACAGGTTCATACATGTGGTGACAATCGCCTATTATCGCCCCGGAGACCAGCTCCATCATCTAGGGCCTAAAGAAAAGTCAAGGGGTATGACTTTGACGGTTGCCATGGACTACAACGTCCAACCATAGAAATCTAAAAAGGAAAGGATAACAGGGAATCTCCCTCTTCTCTCAAGCACACGATCTGTTTAACCCTTACGCGTGGTCTCAATAGGTCGAGCGAAACACTCAAGACATATATATATATATATCATATATAGAGGGTTATTGATATAAGACGATCACTTCTCATAGTCAAAGTGAGCCTCCTCTCAACCATATATATATGTGTGTGAGCGCAGACAGTCAAATCCAGAGTCGGAATCACCAAACATACATGAGATCACATCAAAGATCCAACCAAAAAGTTCATACACTACACAGGGTCAACTTCAACCATTCTCTGCACTCACACCTTTTGCTTTTAGCCATACAAACCTCACTCTTGTGCAACTCCTCAAAATAAAATGCCCAGTACTTTTATTTAAATGGCCATTCAAATAAAGTCCGGGTGAAAACACAACAAAACAATTCAAATCACAAGGCTAAAGTCTTTAGGTTGAGTGGCAAGAGTGGATTGGAGTTGAGTCGTAAATCGACGAATCGGCAACCGACATATTATCAGTGATAACAGAAGATAATCCTTGTAGGATCAAGCTGAATCTAACCCAAATCCTAAATCAATCGATCAAGAAGACCTGTAACACAAGACATGTCAATCCCCAAGCTAAATTTATAAGTTTATGGAGAATAGTCCTCATATCACGATCTCATCTCACTCAAATCATCCTAATTACCTAAGCCTAAGTCTACCTCCAAATAAGTGTTAAAAGAAAGCTAGACCCTGACAGAATCTCCTCTGTACAGAATGGATTTCCCAGAATTGTCACCTGTCAAAATATAATCTAACTTCTTTGAACTAAGAAAATTTCAGCAGCGCTTCCGGTAGCAGAAGTGCTATTTCTGAATTTATATCAGCCTAAATATGAAAACAGAAATAATCTTCAATCTTTCAAAGTTAAATTTTGTCTAACTCCCTGGATTAGCGAAAATTCGGGCAGCACTCTCTTTAGAAAAGGAGACTTTCCAGATTTTTACTAAGCCATATCAAATTTAGACAAATTGAACTTTGAAAAGTCAAAAGTTGACTAACTCCTTAGATATGCAGAAATTTCGGCAGCGCTTCCCGTAGAGAAAGTAGCTTACCAAAATTTATATAAAGCCAAGTATAACAAAAGATCCCAGAAAATGCGATGATTGATCTAAGTAAAAAAAACTTAGATAAAAAAATGCAGGAATTGAAACTAACTCTTATAACTCTAGCACGTTGCGAGTGACTAAAGCAACTACCTATCAAACTGAAAATCAGATTAGGCAGCAGCCTCACTCAGTTACATGCAGGCGAAACCAATAAGGTAAGTACTCTCACCATCCCCAAAGTCAACTTAGCAAACAATAGTTCATAGTCTTTCAATGATTTATCCCCTTATACCCATCTTAAATAGAGCCTAAAGTTAGACCATCCAAACTTATTGAACATGTCTAGCTCAGCCACAAAGTATACACAAACACAGGGCACAACAACTTTTCTCTTCTTTGGGCATATGACTAGGCCATCCTAGCTGCCCTGAACTGTTTAAATATCCAAAATTTATATAATTATCTGCACTTAGTCTTTTGAGGTAGCATATAACTGAGCCGATCATCTTCAGCTCAAGACTGAGTCTGCCCCTTCTTACCACAAGTTTATTCTTAATTAATACTCTGTTCAGTTTGTGATAGGCTATAGTCAGACCACCCACACTTATGAAACCCCGTCCGACTAGCTTGTTCATAAGTAGTGTAGTAATAAAATATAGCTAAATTATAACCTTCTGGTTCCAGCATGTGCGAGGTGTTGGACCAAGACCACCCAAACTTATGGAACATTTCTTGGTCCTCAGCCTGATTCATTTATCTCAAAGCAAAAAACAAAAAGAAACTGAAGGAAAACCAAAGTAAACAAGACGACAAAGCCTCCCAAGCTTATGGAACATGCTTGGTCCCTGAAAGTCATTCACAGTGAGCCCTCACAGTCAGAGCAACCAGACCACCCAAACTTATGGAACATGTCTGGTTCTCCAGACAATTCAAAATAAACATAGCACCGGACCTTCCTATAGTTATGGAACTGGCCCAGCCTTTGGTTGACCCGGTCTGACACATGCAGTACTTCCTTTCTCCCATCCTTCCCCCAAATGCAACCCCACAATCTGCTTTCAGTCAAACAATAAAACTGAAACTGACATTGTGCATACATTCTTTTACTTTGTCTGGTTATGTCCTGAAAGTCAATTCAAAAAGTCAAAGTAGGGACGCACACAGTATACTCAGTCAAAACATATCAAGGAATACAAATAAGGGTTATAACCGGGTTTACAGAGGGGAAACAATGATTACCTTTCGGTTCCCTGCCTCCTGAACTCCTCCTAAGTTCCCTCAGAGCTCCCGCAATCGATGGGCAGACTCCCCACAAAGTCTTGCTGCGGTCCTACGGATTGCAATCCCGCCTGCCACGTTCCTCTCAGAACAAGATTAGACTTCGACTTAGAAAGGCAAAAATAGAGGTTTTAGACTCTCGAGATACAAGAGGGGGACAAACTCAGCTCTTAGGAGAGGGCCTTGATTTCTTCGAGCGCCTGAGGGTCCCACAATGGCAACCAACTTAACAGCTCGTTGACGTCGAACTGTCAAACCGTTGAGGATCTCCCAAATCGCCGCACTAACCCCCTACTTGTCCACTTTGGCCACCTATCCAAGCCTCAACACCTCACCTCAACCCAGTCGAGGTCGCACAACAGTCTGCGACAGTCCATGAGCGCAGCACCAAGTGGCGATCAACAGCAACAGCAGCAACTGCCAGCAGTAGCAGCCCGCCCACAGTCCGTAGACGCAGCAGCGGTACACAGCGGTGGTCAACAACAACAACAATAATCAACAGCAGCCACAGTCCGCACACACGGTCTACAAGCGTAGCAGTAGTCATGTGCAGCCGCTTGCCACAGCCTGCAGCACCCAACAGTATGGGGCAGCCAGCAGCAACCATTCACAGCCAACAACCTAGGCACCGTCCAGAGTTCCAACATCATCTGTCAAGATTTTAACCAAGCGATCTGGCTGCGAACGCTCGTGCATAGGCGAGTGATCCAGCAGCGACCGCCTGTGCACAGTCAGTAGTAGCCCGTAGCCAGCAGTAGTCAGCCGCCAACCGTAACAATAGCCGGCAATGGCTAGCAGCAGCCAGTAGCTGGCAACAACCAGTCGTACAGAATGATGTCAGATCACTGCACAACTTGTCAGAACGAAGTCAAACTGTCGAGCAGCCTTCGCCTAATGGACCTCTCAATCACGGTAATGCCACCTTGTCCGTTCATTCGATAGGTTCGAAAAACTCAGTCATCACCTCCACATGATTCCCCCGCTAGAACAGGATCTGATTTACTCCTTGCTTCTCTCACCGGTTGGGCAAACAGTACGCTAGTAGTCAACCAAGTCTCACAACTCTCCCCTGACTACTACCTTATCCCACAGGGTAAACGGTGCATCAACCGCCCGTCAAGCCTTTCAATCTTAGGGCTGGACTAAGGCTGCTTCGGCCAACTGGATGACCAACATATCAATTGCAGTAACTCTTCAGTTCGCAGCCCGCCTGTAATCTTTCCAGCTTGTCAGGCTGTGCAACGCATCAGCTAGCCCGGCAAGCAGGCAGCCTCATAAACTTCTCCAGCCGATCGATCAGGAGAGCAGCCCTCTAGATAAATAAAACCTCCAACTTCGCCAGTTCCGTTTACCCCGTTGGGCAGAGCCTCAACTAATGAGTAAGTCTCCGGCCCCGACTGCTCACTCAACACACAAAATGACCGAATCTCCCACTAGCATCTAGCTGTATGCAGAGCAACGTATGTGCTCTCTCTCTCCCCCTATCACTCAGCTGTTGGGACGAGCTCCGGTCAACAGGTAAGTCTCCAATTCGCTGTTGAACCCGCACGACTCCAATCCGCAGATCGCTGTTTATTCCAACCTGCATTGCCGACTCTGTCTCTGCAGGCCCTGCTCCAACGGCGGGGTGCGGTGTACCACGTAGCCAGTCACATCCGCTCACTCAGACGGTTGTGTACAACCCGCACTTTCTACCAGCTGCTTGCGGCTTACTCCCGCTCGATTCCTTTCCGCATCTCATCACGCACGCCTCCCATCATACAAGCGCATCTAGCCATCAGCCCTGGCCAGGTTCGCGCAGAGTCTGAAGGATGAAGSTCGCTCGTGGGACGTAGGTGCGAAAACGGGAGTGAACAAGGAGCCGACGGGATAAAGTTTTTGGCCCCTGATAAACACAATGCTGAGCATAATGACTGTCACATTCACGGTCGTACGACTACACAAGCAAGCATTACGACGATGCCTGCCGAGATCGAGATCATGGCTGTGAAGACGAGCGGAATACTCCGCTATAGGCCTCGCCCCGTAGCTCACAGAGTATGAGAATGAATCTCTTCGAACAAGACGGAAAAATATGTCTTCATACTCCAAGCCCTCCAATGGTGTTCCCGTAGTCCTTACCGCCCGTATTAGCTGATTCGTTACCCAATTCAAAGATCCGATGCAGTCAATCGATCCGCAGCGCATCGAAACCCCCGCTTAGTCCTTAAGATCAACAATTTTAGTCAAAAAATGACTGTAAGACAGCAGCTTTCGCTCCCTGTCGTAACTACTTCCTGACATCCCCACACAGCCCATTTCCATTCTAACTCCAAATCTAGCTACTAACTCTCAAATCCAACTCTGCCTTGGATTCGCAGCCCCTTAAAACCTCTGAAATGCACCCTTTCTCACCCGACTTCATCAAGAATCGGATGAGTTTCGTGCTTTTCCCCGCTTCCCTTCTCCTTCGTTCCACCGTAGCCCAACGCAGTAGCTTTTCCTAACAGATTTCATTCTACTAATCTATGACTAGAACTAACCTCACACTTGAAGTCGCCCTAGCCCGAAACCTCCGTTTCGGATCCTCCCCCGCCCGTTTTCGTCAAGAATCGGACGGGCTTTACGCTTTCCCGCTTCATCCCATCCCCCATCTCCATCCTTTCACGCACCATCTTCACTTCTATCTCCTATTCTGCTAGCTCATCACCAATTCTAACTTCACTATGTAACTCGACCACTGTGAAAACCCCCGGAACGACTCTTGGTTCGCTTGATACCATCAAGGATCGAGCGAACTACGAGATCTTCAGTCCTGCCATGCCCACTCCTTCCTCACCACCATCTGCGAGTGAAACTGGCGCAAAAACGCGCCCGGGTACATTCCTTTTTTACCGCGCCCTTATTTCGACTCTTGTGCTCGGCCCTCCTCACCTCTTCTCTCGTCATCTGCTTCCGCAGCTCCGTCTTGCCCCCGGCCCGCTCGTTCAGCCCGCTGCGCTCCGCTCTGCCTTCGAGGCTGCTCGATCCGCTGTTCCAGCCGCTGCGCTCCGCTCTGCCTTCGAGGCCGTTCGATCCGCTGCTTCAGCCCTGTTGCGCCTCACTTTTGCTCAACAAACTCTGCTAACGCAGCAGCGCACGGGCCGATTTGGACAGCCAGACAGCGGACACTGTGGCCAGAGCCTATTGGCTCCGCTGCGACCTCTTCTCCGATCAGCTCCACCCAGGCGGAGCTCTCCAGTTCTTCGGGCCCCCAACAGCCGGTCCCCATGCAGGCAGCTCGTTGCGGCGCGGCATGCTGCAAGGCTCGGCATTGGTCCTGGTGGACTGGGCCCGACACAACTCTTGCTGGTACCAAGTACCTACAGCAGCATCCCGTACATGCGAGGAACCCCTAGGTCAAAGAAAAAAAGCGCGTGTGTTCAAAGCCCTCGACCATCGAGATGGCCTCAGAATCTGGCGTCGCGTCTGAGCCAAGGAACGCCTGAGCCAGATAATAAAAATAATATATCAATAAATAAAAAAAAAACATTTAGAAGCTTTGAATCGGTAGAAGGCGGCGAACGAGAAAAGGAGGAAAACACTAGCTCCGTCCTGACGCCGTCGTAGGCAAAATGAAGGAGGATAGCCCCGCTGGGCCCCCACTCCCTCGGTTCCTTCACGCTACTCTGATATCCCCGCGTCGTCTTCGCTCGTCCTCGATCCCCGAATTTCTCCGCTGAAAGTCAGACACTATAACCAATAATGTTAGGCCCAAGTCCTGGTCTAGCTTTGACGAATACCTAACATAACTAACACCGCGCAACGCGCAGGCCTACCAAGACGTTCGAAAATTCACGCTGTTGTCGATGCCGTCCTACGCACGTACGCACAAATCACGAGCAAGCATACCTCTTACAAGACAGAATCTTTCTAATCCTAGGTTAATCAGAAATGAAAATCTGGCCGGCATCTACGCTGACTTTCATAGTCATCAATCAAAAATAAATGATCACGCGCGCCTCAACTCTGCGCGCCCCCACACTCTCTGTTCTAGTCAACCATTCACTCAACGTAAACCACATACGTAGCCGCACCCTTACGCAGAATACGCAATCTTTAAATCAAACTTATTTTCTGTCGCTTGTGAAAACCAGTGCGGATACCCTTGTAAGGGTATTCGCACCGACATTGTATAGCTGTCAAAGCGCTATGTAAAACCCGACATCGCTGCACTTACTATCTGCTATAAAACTCTCCAATTCCTGAGTTCACTACAGAACACGCTTAAAGCGCTGCCCTCGCAACCCCCACCTATGACCCCTCCAACCCCCCACAGCTGCCCTCGCAACCCCCACCTGTGACACCCTCCACCCCACCACCCCACCGTTACCTCAACAACTCCCCCCTGCTACCCTCCTGCCTCCACCTCCCCCTCCCTTACCCTCTCAACCCCTGCCACACAACTTGACCGAAGAGGGCACTGCGGGGCTGCAGCAGGAGAGTGGCATAGACACAGACAAATTGGCACGGTAAGTGGCATGATAGGTCGCAGAGGGACAACAAAAGCCCGAAGAGTCAGAGACGACATGACAAGAAACACCTAGGGTCCCCTGATTGATCCACGGGTACGGATCTTCACGGCCACACGGCGGATCTGAAGGGTGAAGCTCCGACTCAGAGAAAGGACTTAGCTGACACTGCCAAGCACTGAAGGCTACCATAGAAAGCAGAGTACACATGAACAGTCGACTCTCAAGGACGGGGGTAGGGGAAAGCCTTAGGGAGGCATCCTTGCCCACATGAACCACGGTCCAATCACGAAAGAGGCAGCATCAAGCCACAAGATTGAGATAGAATGACGGACCGGGGCTACATGCTGAGAAAAGTAGAGAAATAAGTTTTAGGCCGTCCATTTCATTTTTAGATTTTTAGATTTCTAGATTTCTAGATCTCTACATCTCTCAGCAGCTCCTATGGGCTCTACGAAGTCCAATATTATCACCTGTACTCTGATGTCATGTACACAATATGACACTGCTGGGCACCACCACTTAAACCACCAGTACTTGGCCCAGCTATCGGCCACGGGCCTTTCCTATTAACACGCCGACAGCTTCGGGGGTCGGCCAAGGGAAGGCCCGGTCGCTGCCTAAAGGCCGGGCCCCGGTTCTGTAGGGAAGACACTACAGAGGAAACCAAAAAAGAAAGAAAAAAAAAAATCAAACACAAAAATTAGAAAAGAACAAAAACGAACGAAAACAAAATTGAAGTCGCGCGCGCGCGCGCGCGAGAGAGAGAGAGAGACAGAGAGAGAGAGAGAGAGAGAGAGAGAGAGAGAGAGAGAGAGAGAGAGAGAGAGA
>BFEA01001350.1:0-15149 GCA_003427395.1 Chara braunii
ACACACACACACACGCTCGCATCTACCCCGTCAAACATCATTTGAACTTTCACCGATTCTGCGATTTGTACAAGTAAACTAACCCTTTTTTTTTATGTTGCTTTACAGATTGCTGTGTCTGTTCTATGCTATTCTACGCTCTTTAGGCTTTTTCGTTATTATTTATTCTGCATGACGAGGTCCACGCCAGAGATGGACACGCACAAATGAAGAAATAAAACACAACAGAACCGTCATAAGAAGGAACAAAATGCTCTTTCCCGAGGACGTTTTCCCTGTAACATCTTAATGACGTCTTTATCCGGTTATCCGCTGAGCACAGCGGAGAGCTCCAGTTCATAATCGCCCGATTGGCAAATCAATCAAATAGTTTCCTCTCTGCTCTCTCACACACCGCTGTTTGCCACATCATCAAGAGACTGATTAGTTTTATTAATTGATAGATTGATTAGTTTACTGCATACCTCGTTGATTAGTTGCATTGATAAGTTACCTACGTCATTGATTAACGGGATTGATTCACCACCGACGTGATAGATTGATTGATTGAGTGAGTGAGTGAGTGAGTGAGTGAGTGATTGAGTGATTGAGTGATTGATTGATTGATTATCTACGTGCTTAATTGGTTGGTGGATTGAGTGCTCACCTACGTGATTGATTGATTGAGTGAGTGAGTGAGTAAGTCAGTGATTTGATTGATTTGATTGATTTGATGGATTGAAAGATTACCGACGTCATTGATTGATTACCTACGTCCTTGATTAATTGCCTACGTCATTGATTGGTTGATTACGCACGTGATTGATGGAGTGATTGATTACCTACCTACTCTGTACATGGCAACTGACGCTTGGGAACGACGACAATGAGGGCGTGGTGGAATCCTGTCCGAGCTGCACAGTGGCACAGAGAAGTCCACTCTGTGCTACGCCTTGTATAGAAGGATAGCATCAATCCAAGGACACGGTCTTGAACGATCACTCGATTGCCCGCCCACTCAAGAAACGGGAACTGATGCGACGAGCTGTTGCACAACTCTCCGACTGCAGTAGCAACCTCCTTTCCACAAAAGCCACCCTGTACATGAATCCACTCTGTGATTCCCCCCCCAAAAAACCATCCTTTAAACCGACCACATGCACGTACGCATGCATGCACGTCCGTACACAGGCCTCCAACCCCAGTGTCTTCGCGCGGAGCATCTATGCGCTTTCTTGGTTCCGAAGGGCCTTTCCTTCCGCTCCTGCTTCCGCTTCCGTGTCCGCGTGCATTCCGCCTGTGCCTCACCTCTAGGCTTCTCGCTGATAAGTGCGCCAAATCCAGCATGCACTGCTTGATGCAAGCGGACACGCGCACCAGGAACGGCTCAAGCCACTCGACAATCCACGAGCTGCCAGAGGATGCGGCGCGTGATCCACAATTCCGTTGAGCTGGAGTAAGATGCCTCTCGTCTTCACCCGAATAGAACGCCCGATCATTATAGCTGTATTTGGCACAACTGTCAGCCTAGATACGGCGATAATTACCGGGCGTTCTATTCGGGTGAAAACKGTAGCAAAGAGGGCCAGGTGCCTCTAGCAAAGTGGACTGGATTCAACGCCTGATAGGTCCATAGAATCACTCGTGAAAAAAGAAGAAAAAAAAAAAAAGAACGTAGCTCGCGATCTGCTTTTCTGCATCTCTGCGAGAAACCCATCGTGATTGGTGCGGAAAATTGCTAGTTAGCTGCTTCTCAGCATCTCCGAGTSAAACCCATTCTCACCATTCAGGCAATCATCTTTGCCCTTTTTCTTCCCCTCCTTTTTTTGGSCAATCGTCCTTGCTTGTGAACCTCGCCCCTGGTTCCTCTTCCGGATGGGCCGGCGGACCCTCCACCACTGCGATCCTCACTTCTTTTCTTTTCTTCGGACCAGTGATCCCCCCGCCACAAAACCCTTGTATTCAAAAAAAAAAAAAAAAAAAAAAAAACTTGTGTTCAGTGAATGGCCGTCGCCCAGTTGCTAGAGCGCCTGTGTTCTAGGCAGCGGGATAGAGTCCTGGTTGGCTTGTATAGATGGGACCCACCAGCAAAGTTTTGCTATTTGTGTCACGCGATCTCATTGTTTGAAACTACATGTGAAGGAATAAAAGGTTAAAGGTTATTCCTTCAAATACTTTTTCTTTTGTTTTCATACTGAAAAAAAGAAAAATGCATCTCTCTCTGGGAACGCAGATAGAATAAAACGGTGTGGGCCCTGGGGCCATGTCCCACTTGCAGCGTTGAGTCAGTTCAACGCTGAGTTTTCTATCACATGTGACCTGGAAGGAGATCCCACTAGCCATGTCTGTGGATTAGTGTGACGGGTGTGGGACGGGTGGGGGACAGCTGGGTGGCAGCATGAAATAGGGAAAATAACATGGTTGCCCCGGACCCGGTCCTGCGTCTGGATTAATCGGGATGCCCGGTAATCCGGACGTACGGACCCGGACGGTCCGGTTGTGAAGTAACAGGTCCCGATGTCCGGATTTAAAAAAAAAAAAAAAAAAAAAAAAAAAAAAAAAAAGAAGAAGAAGAAGAAGAAGACGGAGTAGAAGAAAGCAGCCCGACAGACACACGATGCTGTAGTTGTATTAGCCTACTTATCTTTAACACACTCACATACACACACAGTGTTGCACACACACACACACACACACACACACACACACACACACACACACACACACACACACACACCAACCAGTTCTGCTTGGCCCGCTGAAGGTCACCCAAGATTGCAAGTGCAGGCCCTTCAGGGCCTGTCCGGTTGGCCTAACGGTCCACCAAAAACTGCGCCAACAATTTTCGGGGGACCACCAGGCACTGGAAAATCGCCTGGGGACCTCCAAAAAGAACTTGGAATTTTCTAAAAATGGTGCCCAACCGGAGCCCCCAAACCGGACACCGGACATCCAGACCGGACCGTCTGGAACCCTATCCGGGTCCTGTTGACAACCATGGAAAATAAACGCAAAAAAACATATCATGACCAAACAAATGAGGAAAAAACCTGCTAAAAAAGAAAAGAAAGGGCTCTTCTCACAGATGGTGTCTGCTCCAGGAGGGGTGTCAGATGTCTATGATTCACTGACCACGGCTGTGGCAGTCAACACGACTGCATGTGAGTGGGCACACGGACCATATTCATTCACAAATGTCTGAGGCTTCCTTGAAATAGGTCGCAGTACACGCTGTTTGTTTGTTCTGCTGTTTGGTTGTTCTGACAGAAATTCTCTTTTGCCAAAGGAGGGCAAGAGTAACTCCAYACACCATTCACTGTAGGTGAGGGGATMGAACCCTCCCAAACACCTCCCAAACCACAATCAATTTCCAGCCATGAAGCCATTCGTCTTTGCCTTCTACGTGACTGAAAAGTGTGTGATTTCACGAACCAAAAAACTTGGTTGTGATTTCACGCAGGTTTGGGACAGCCACAGGGACCCCAACAACAAAAACAAAACAAAAACCTACCAATGGGAGAGCAAAAGAAAACATCCTTTTCCCAGGCTTAATTCACAAAAACAGGCTACTGCTGATTTCCTGCCAAATCCACCATTAATCCACATACATCCCTCGTGGGATCTCTCTCCTCGGGCAACCCAGGAGATGATATTCGAACGAAATTCGCTCCTCCCGAGAGAAGGTTAACCGACCCCCCAATTTTCAACCCCATTTATAAGAAAACCAAAGGGCCGGTCCGTGCCAAGAAGCKTCCTTGGGCTGTATCTCCTGCAGTGATGTGCTTACACATCGTGAATGAAACTTCCCACCAGGGAGGTTTCTCTCGTTTTTTCTTTTTTTTTTGGGGTACCTATGGCGCAGTCACGAAAGCAGTTTGTAACTGCATTTCGAACTGCCGTTTTGGAGTCCAGTMCGGTCCCAAGTTTCAACTGCAGTCGAAACTCTCTACATGCACAACAGTCGCAAGGCCGAGTTTGCAACTGCAGTCCAGTCCGGCATGTGTTTTTTTTTTTTTTTTTTTTTAAATATCTCGGCCGTGGCTGAGGCATCGGGGCCGTGGCCACGCGACGAGATGCTCTCTCTCTTTCTTTTTTTTTTTTTCTTTTTTTTTTCACCTAGGATGTGGCGCAGCCAGGCGACGGTGCTGAGATATTTAAAAAAAAAAAAAAAAAAACGAGAGTGAATCTTCGGCTAGAACATGGAAAGATGCAACGCCACGAGGCCCCAAGGATGACACGCATAGGTAGGGAAATCTTGGAAGGAAAAACAAAAAAGAAAAAAAAAAGAAAAGAAACTGTGTTGTTTTCAGCACGTGTATCCTCTAGGGCCTCTGCGTTGTTGTCAGCCTGTGTATCTCGTTGGGCCCCTGTATCCCCGTTGCCAAAAAGAAAGTAAAATCATGGCGCTGTATCTTTCCATGTTCTAGCAAAGATTCACTCTCGTTTTCCACATTTCGATGGTGGAAACTGAGAGTGAATCTTCTGTTACAACATCGAAAGATACAGCGCCACGAGCAATTCGTTTTTTCTTCTTGTTTCTTCTTTTTTTTTTCGGAAAACGGCCGTGTATCTCGTTGGGCCCCTGTATCCCCGTTTAAAAAAAAAAACAAAATCATGGCGCTGTATCTTTCCATGTTCTAGCGAAGATTCACTCTCGGTTTCCACATTTCGATCGTGGAAACTGAGAGTGAATCTTCTTCTAGAGCATGGAAAGATACAGCGCCACAAGCTTTTCGTTTTTTCTTCTTGTTTCTTCTTTTTTTTTTTGGAAAACGGCCTGGCCCCTGTATCTCTCGTTGGGCCCCTGTATCCCCCTTGCCCAAAAAAAAGAAAAGCTCGTGGCGCTGTATCTTTCCATGTTCTAGCCAAGATTCACTCTCGTTTTGCACATTTCGATCGTGGAAACTGAGAGTGAATCTTCTTCTAGAACATGGAAAGATACAGCACCACGAGCTTTTCTTTTTTTCTTCTTGTTTCTTTTTTTTTTTTTGGAAAACGGCCTGGCCCTCCGACGTGGATGACTAGACTGCAGTTAGAGACTCTGCGCTGCGACAGGCACGCGACCTACGGGTTTGGACTGCAGTGTAAACTTGAGAGGGGACTGGACTCCAAAACGGCAGTTTGAAACGTATTTTTCAAACTCTAACCCTGACCGCGCCCTAGTTTTCTCTTCTTTTTTCTATAGCAGGAATCTACGGTTCCACCAGGTCTGATCCTGTGGCCTTCCCTGAGCTTGGAGATCTCGCCGAGGTCTGAGTTGTGAGGTCTGCCACTGCTCAGACTCCACGAATCCTGAATCGCTCCCTCACGTTATTGGGTTCCGAAAAGCCATACACTGACAAATAATATATTGGTTTTTCTTTTTGGGACACGGAGGAAATTGTGAAAACAGCTATTTAAAAATCACTTTCCACAATTATAACGAGTTATTAAAGCCCCAATCGAGTGTCACACTGTTGAGCTAGCTCAACCCAACGGTGCAAGTGGGACATGGCCCTCGGTTTGTACAGATAGGCATGAGAAAACGACCTGTGCTGAATGCAGGTGACCATCAACAGGGGCAGGCAAATCTTCAAAACCGTTCTGAGGCGTGCCTTGATGTGACAAACGAGTGAAAATGCCCCCTTTCCATTTTCAGGGGCATCAGCATTCAGAGGGAGTCGGAGGTCCACAGGGCCCAGGCTGCCGATAGAAGATGGGGGGATTTCCAATTGCGGCCTTAGCATTCCGAATCCGAATCTCTCTTTCTTGCTGTCGTTGGAGAGATGCTATCCTTCTATACAAGGCGTAGCACAGAGTGGACTTCTCTGTGCCACTGTGCAGCTCGGACAGGATTCCACCACGTATACTCCACACTTTCTTTGCATGCACAGGGGTGCCTCGAACTCCACCTTCTTCTTACCGAAAATTCGTAGTGGCCCCTCCACCGCTGGTCGACAGCTGTTGGCTCAGCCACGTAGAAGCCCGAACCCCGCCCCCACCCCCCTTAGTGCCYYCTTTTGCACCCTCAGGGCCCGGAGCTCTCTCCTGTGCATCCGACTGTGGGTGTTTCACAGGTGTCGTGTCCCATCTTCTAGTCACCAAGACTCGCCATAATGACCCAGTCGGGGGCAAGTCGCGGTGGCTGCGATGGCAGTTGTAGGTAGGATGGCGGAYGGTGCATTTGAGATCCTGGATTCGTTAACGGGTTTCAAAACTCGTCATCCGGCCTGTTTGCTGCCATTTGCCAACACCAACCAGGCGGTGGGTCTTGAAGATGAAGTCGACAACGGTCGTGGGSGGCGTAGTCTACTTTGGCTCTTGCCTGCTATTGTCGACGTACTCAATTTCTTTCCAAGAGCTTCGCCGAGGTGGTGGGTAATGCGGCAAATAGCCGGTTTATGGAATGATCTCTGTCCTGTGACGGACTATCTTCTGTAATCGCGCAACTTCCTGCGCGGGGCTACTGTGGGGAGACGGGAGGGTATTGATGGGTGACGGGGCGCAAGCGGGATTGGTGGGGCAAGGTGCCTGGATGCCCTCTCTTCTTTTTCGTTTTCGTTGGAGTTGTCGGGCCGGTGCCGGGAAAGTCCCGCGGCGACGATTAAGTGACCGCGCCCTGGCAAGCGCGAGATAACGGTTGCCATAGCTTCTTTCTTGTTCTGCTATGCGCCCTAGGAATTTTGGAGCGATCAGCGCGCGGGAATTTTTCGTTTTTGAAATTCGAACTAATGTCGAGCCCCCGTAGGCTCTCGGAATTGTTTTTCTTTCCTTCCCTTCTTTTTTCCCTTCGGGATTTTCTCTTGCAATAAGGATTTAGACTAGGAATTTAGGCACTTTGAAATTTGGTGGCACGACGCTTCTTGCTCGCACGCGCCGTGACCCGGCAAGGTCTGGGCTATCAATCCATCCGCGACTTAATCCAGTGTGTAACTGTAGTTTTTGGCGGGCGCAATCGCAACTGTAATCTTCTTGTTCTTTATGGATTTTTGTATTTCCTTCTTTCCCGCCTCGTCTTCGCATGCACACCCTTCCTCTGTTCTGAGTCGTTCCCACGGTTGCATGCCCGGATCGATGCGCGGAGAGTGGCTTCGTCCCCCGCGCCGCGGCCTGGGCATGCAGATGTCCCTCCCTTCTCTTTCTCATCACTTGGGGCTAATTCCTGTATCCCTCGCGCAAGCATACATGCTATAAATTTCGCAAGTGCGATTAGTTGTCTCTCTGACCTACTTGGGAGTTAGCGCGGTTGAGAGGATCGCCTAACGAGCAGAAAGAAGGTGAGTAGAGAGTCGGGCGATCCGACGAGCTGGCGCTCAGTGCGCTGGGTTGACGCGTGGCCGCGACGGAATGTGGCATGTGGGCGAACCTGGCTTGCATACTCAGGCCAAGCGGGCTGACGACTCGGGTGGATGTTGGAGGTGCGGGGCGACGGACTGCCTGCATCGGAAGAGAAAGAGACAGAGAGAGATACGGGGATATGGTGGAATAGTGTTTATTCTCCCTACTGTCTGTATAAATTTTGATTTCAACATTGGTCAATTTTTATTGCGGCATTTCTGGAAATTCTTGAGTAAATCATCTCGGACTTTTGCTGTATGTATGCATGCATGAATGGCGATGAATGAGCTCGTATTTTTTCTTTTGAGTTGTCTTTTTGATCAGTGATTACGGAAACTGCTGGGTGTGTATGCTTGTGAATGATCAATAATCCTTTTCACCTATGGGAACGAGATTGATTGCCTAAGGGAACTAGCTGCATGGTTGAACAGGTACGTTGACGGATCGTTCCTTGTTTATTCGTGCAGTTCAGGATCTGATCAACTGGCTGGTGGGCACGCACGTGTCAGACAGCAGCCGTCCGCAGACTTGCCATCTACATGCGCATCTGCGAAATTCAGCTACGATCTCGCCCCGTAGAAAGATGTGGGTGCACGAACTCGGTTGAATGAGACATGGCGATAGAATCCCCCTTCTGGATCACCGATCACTAAAGCCCGAGGGACCCAGAATACCGAACGTAGTGAGAAAGGGAACAAATCCGTCAGCAGCGGATCTGACAACATCGCCACTTACGGAACCCTGGGCACCTTGAGTACCCCTGCCGGACTGAAAACGAGCGACTGCGCAGGGGCGACCTCCAGCTGGCAATCAACCGAACTCGCGGATTCTTGATTATCCCAATAACCGAAACCAGTAATATCTTCTAACCCCAGGCTTCGTTGCCATCACCATCGACTTCCCTCCTTACTATACCGTCCTTCCCTACCTCCAGTTACTTGTGGTCCCCTGGGATTCCATAGCCCGGTTCTGGCCCCGTCCGCCGTGCTGAGAGTGCCGGCAGCCCGGCGAGTATCGCTAGGCGAGGGTCACGCAACGAACCCAGCCCATGACAGAGCGACGAGAACCCAACTCGTCTTCGTCGGAACCCGAGACTTGCGACAGCCGACCGCGGTACGAGCACTCCCGCAGAGACACCTGTAGCACCCCACCCAGGTCGAGGCCGCACGTTTGACAATCGCCCCAACTCTGAGCCAGAAGACACTTGCACTTCTACCCCTGGAACTCGACACAGGAGATTCCAGTTCCGACCTGGTACTCCGCCCCCACTTTCCTAAAATCCTTGGCACACCCCTTTTTCGCACTTGCGGGCCCCCATCCCACTCCGATCAGGAAGTCGCGTTGGGCGTGAGGTTGGTATCGGAGCCGACACATGTCAAGACCAGGGATTGATAAGTGGCTCCGCTCCCTTAGTTCAACCGACCTGGCGACCCCAAAAAGGGGACGGTCTGCGCCAGGGAACGCGTCGACACGTGAACCTATAGTAACAAGAAGCCGGTCTGCAGGCAGATCAGCCGACAACATGAATGCCAATCAGACCAACGCTAATCAAGCGCAGGCTCACTAGGCACAGGGAGGGGCACGTGGTGGCCCAATACTCGCCCCCCTTCCAGCCCCTCAGCTTGCACGTGTCCGCGCTCCGGTAGCCCCACCAGATCTGTATTTGTTCGATCTGACTCACCATCTGGCAGGAGCGTGGCTTGCCACCCTCTGAGCACAACAGTACGATAATGACGAGGCAAGCATTAATATCCCCGCCCGATTAGGGGGTGATGCCCACCATTGGTTTAGCACCTACGTATGGACTGACCTCCCTACCTGTGAGAGAGATTTCCTCCACATATTCGACTACATTCACCCGGAACAAGCGTTCTTCATGATCAAAGACCGAGTACAGAAACCCCTCGAATCTATTGCGGAATATCGCAGTTGATTTTACCGATTGTTCGTAAAATCCCAGAGAGACGAAAAGCTAGGAAGAGACTTTTTCATAGACGGGCTCCGAAGCAGAGCAATACGGGCCAAGCTCCAAAAACAGTTTTCCCCCATTACCTTCACCATGACATAGATCATGGACGCCGCGGAGGAGATGGAGCGGAAGTTCGTTGCCAGCTTCCTCGAAGGAGAAGACCACAGTGCACCACACTAAAGAAGGGGATTCCACGGAACTAACCCGAGCAAAGATGGAATTGGCCGCACTTCAGCACAACTTTGAAAATATGGGCTTTGTATCAGGACCCGTCACCTATCTGGAACAAGTGGCAACCTAGAGACCCCTTCTTGATCAGGGAACGGGACCCCTAGCAATAAGGGCGCCGACACAGATACCCGCCCCGGCGGAGAAGGTGGACGAATCGAACGAGATACTAGACCTCACGCATACGTTAGTCAGCCTTATGCAAGAAAGCAAGAAGGAGCACCTCGAGTATAATGTCCGGATGGAGTCACCGATGCACTCCATGCGTCCCATTAACGTTTGTGCCGCCCCTTTTCCTGTTGGAGCGCCTGCAGCTGCCGCCACGGGGGCTGGTACAGGCATGACTCCCGAACTGACACGTGTTACGCGTGCCATCAACCTGGCCGCATGCAAGAGGCTGTCCCCAACGACAAGTACGAATAGGGGCAGCCCCAGTAGCGGCAGCCCCCCTGGCTAACGGACCTGGATGGGTCGGGACAGTAGTGGAGGAAATTGATGGAGCAATACCGACAGCAGTTGCTACTGATGAGGCCGCGGAGCTCATCCCACTAGTTCAGTTCCTCTCCTTGGGATATTCGAGGCTGGATATGATAGGGGCGATCCAGCCGGCGGATGGCGAACGGGAGATCTCAGAGTGGCGACCATCCCCCGGTGAGATGGAATCCGGTGGCCTCGAGTTCATCACTGGAAAAATCGATGTGCTCGATATCGTCCGAGCCTTAGATCACCGCATCCCGCTTCCGATTGGACACTTGTTGTCCATATCGGAACAAGCCAACGATCGTATGCTCCAGCATTGCAAGGCCAGTCGAAAAAAATTCGCACTCACTAAGTTGGTTGCGGCCAAAGGAAAGTTTTCCGTAAAGGAGATAAAATCAGACGTACCAGGAACTTCGGAACCCATGCATCTAGGGCTCATCCAGAAAAGCGATCACTTTCTACGTATTAAAACTATTCCATGGAAATCCGCAGAATGCGACATGGAAGTCTGGGGAGTCCCCTACAGTGGAATTCTAGATTCCGGAGCAGCCGTAATGGCCATATCCGTGCAGGTAGTCGAACGGGCCGGAAGAAGAAAAGGTTTGATTCTACTCAACGAAGGAGACTGTCTGATCTCCGCAGATTATGAAAAGATCAGAGCGATCGGAAGAATGACAAATGTCGCTTTCCGGCTAGGAAAAGTCCACGCCCTGAGGGATGTAGTGGTACTCAATGTGACCTCATACGATGTGCTTCTCGAACTTCCCGCTCTCAACGGCCTTCAAGCCAACCTGGACTTCGAGCGGCGGATAGTTGTCCTCAGGAACACCGGTGGCAACCCATACACCCTCCCTATGTRTCCCCCCCTGTACAACGACAGGCGGGATGCGTAAGCACCATCCAAGCGCAATCGGGTCAATCTGAACAATGAGATGGGTGGAAAAAAAGGTTGAAACGACTAGCGAGGAACAAGCATCTTCGCTTCCCGAGGATTCRGAAAGCGAAAACGAAACAGACCCGGTGATCCRGGAACTAACACGCAAGATAGTTAGTTACCCAGTCCGACATAAAACGACGARGACATTCGTACTTACCGAAGAGAATGCTTAACGAAACAGGGCTCTGTTTGTAGGAGAACSCCTGATACAAGTGTCGAGACTGCCCGATTCTTCGGAACCCCCTTGGACCTTGTACGAGGGCACTACCCCGATACTTCCCCGATACGTGGACAAACGGTCCTTCTGCAACGTTACAGAATCGCCTCCCCGATCGCTCCTCACCATGGAAAAAGAGATAGGGTTGCTACGTCTAGGGGCGGAGATAYAGGCTTCGGAAGCCCCTGGGTGCCCCAAACTTGTTTAACATCGGAATAAAGATCACTGAAAAATCGGTGGACCCCCGGGACATTGCAGATGGGATAACCCCCGTGGCCATCCGCGAAGAGGAAGCTCAGATGGTGACCACTGTGTTCTCGTGGTGGTCGGACAATTCTTTCAACTCTTCCCCACCGCCCCAGGACTCAAAAGCCATACGCACCAAACACGTTACGGTCGTCCTTCACGAACAACCCTACGAATTACACGTGCCAGAATACGTTCCCGACGAAACCCATACACTCATAGCCGAAATCCTAATGGAATATCGGGGTGCTATCAGCATTGATGACGGTGATATAGGATTATCTTTGATAATCCAGCATGAGATTCAGMCCGGTMCCCMCCCGCCGATTCATTGCAAGCCATATCAGTACTCCGTGGAGGAACGAAAGGCAGCACTCAAGTGCATCCGTGAGTTCGAAGCTAACGGTTGGATAGAGCCCGCTACAGGTCCTTGGTCTTTCCCGGTAGTTTTTGTCACAAAGAAGAACGGATCGATTCGTATATGCATCGATTATCCGAAATTGAATGATATCACGATCAAGGATGTGTATCCCTTCCCTCGGATTGATGATTTGTTGGATGCGATTGGGTGTGCCAACTATTTTAGTAAGTTTGATATTCGACACGGGTTCCACCATATCCTTGTACGAGAAGAAGATCGGTCGAAGACGGCGTTTGTACTATTTGAAGGCACATGGCAGTGGATTCGTTGTTCTATGGGTATATGCAATGCACCGGCAACCTTTCAAAGGGCGATGAATGTCACCTTCCATAACTTCTTGAACAAGACTACGTTAACCCAGGGAATGATCAATTTTTGAATCATCGTGTACATGGACGACATCTTGGTGTATTCTGAATCGTTCCATGGACACGCGCAAACCATTGAATGGACACTTGGCGCGCTGCGGAATGCTGGTTTCAAGATTGCATTGGAGAAGAGCGAATTTCTCCTGTCCGAGATCTCGTTCCTAGGCTACGTGGTAACCCGAGGAGGCATGAAACCGGATTCGAGGAAAGTCGAGGCAGTTCGGAAGCGCACACACCCACGTCATTGACACAAGTTCGAGCCTTTCTGGGACTGGCTTCGTACTACCGACGGTTTATCAAGGGATTTGTGGCAATCGCTCGGCCTCTGACGAATTTCCTGCGGAAGGACCAACCGTTGAACTGGGACGCGGAGTGCGATCGGGCCTTTCCACTTTGAAGGAGGCCTTGGCCTCGATGCCTATTTTAATCCGGCCTGATCCTGAGTGCTAGTTCCTACTCATTACTAACTGACAGCCTGAAACGATCTCCGCTATCCTAGCACAGAAAGGAGAGAATGGGCGGGAGCACGTGGTCGAATAAGCTTCGCGGACAGTGCTAGACGAGAGAAGGAACAACTCAGCACCTCAAGGGGAATGCTACGTTGTGGTCAAGGGAATCCAGCACTTCCACCCGTATYTCTACGGGCGAAAGTTCCTSCTCGTAACGGATTATGAGCCCTTGTTGGCATTTAAAARGTTRACGAATTACACTGGAATGATTGGGCGATGGGCAGTGAGGCTGCAGGAGCAYGATTTCGATATCATCCATCGAAAAACAGAGAGGCACGGGAACGCAGACGGGTTGACACGTCTGCAGAGGCTAGGCAAGGTGCCACGCGCCGAGGAGATCACTCYGTGGAAGAAATCGGAGCCKCCCAAGGGACCCGGGTACGGGCAGGTGAAGGTTCTCCCCCGACAGACGAAGAAGTGACACGTGTCCCCATGGCGGCCCAAGGGAAAGGAAATGCTAAGGAYCATCTCTCTCCTTCCTCCTCTTCTCTRTTTTCCCGACTCGATCATTTTTGTCTTCTCWGTGAATCCATTTCACGGGTCCATTCTGTTTCAGTTAAGGCACARAACGAGGGTTATGTCGAATGGGTAGAATGTGCTAAGTGTGTAGCAACAGTCCACAGGTCGTGTATCCAGTATAGGAATCCTCATAAACCATGGCTTTGTCACCTGTGCCATACTGACAAGATTCCAACGGAGGCTCCATTCCTGGACGTGACGTCGGAAGGTTTAGAAAAGACCCTACGGCTTAGACGGACAGAGGTATGGACAGATGTCGTCCTAATAGCCACAGTTGCCGGAAATTCTCTTCGGGACTTCTCTAAGGAGGAACGGAGATGGGCCAATGAGATAGCACGAGACCACTCCTAACAGAGCATCACGTCCCACCTTGCGATGTTAGAGAAAAGGAAAACGGATAGAAGCGGAATCCGGATGGTGGTACCGCACCCGTTCGTGAGGTATGACTGGGTACGGGCCGCTCATGAGGAGACGGCTGCACATTTCGCTGTCAGAATTATCGAGGTAGCCATCGATAAAAATGAGTGGTACTGGTCCAATATCCGAGACGATGTTAAATTTATAGTTAAAAATTGTCCCGTATGCGCCACAGACAAAGCGCCGATTCAGCCGCCTAGGTCGATAGTGCCCACTGTAGTCCAACGACCATTCCAGAGGGTTAGCATGGATACGACGGATATTGTCGTGCCCCCTAGACCAAATAGCTAYGAGTGTTCAATTCTTTTGGTCTTCTTTGACCACTTTTCAAAGTGGATCGAGGCATACCCCTGTCGAACAAGACAGACAGCGGAAATAGCGCGATATGTCAACCGTTTCCTCAGGATGCACCAGGATACCGAGGAAATCCTCACAGATAATGGAGCGGAATTTTGAGGCGAAGTCCTGAGGAACCTGGTCGTGCATGGGGTATCTATTCGTAATACCGCCCCCCATATGTCTCAATCGGACGGCCTAGTAGAAAATGCCAACCGAGTAATTAAAACGACACTCCGACGGAATATTGCAGGCAAGGACACGTGGCAGTGGCCTGATATCGTAGACCATATCCTGGCCATACATCGAGGGACCCCACATTAATTAACGGGACTTTCGCCATTACAACTACTTACGACCCAATGGCCTAGCTTGTGTCTCGATACCGAGCCTAAACGACGAAACGACCCTTCCCCGAAGGACCACTAGAGCGACAGTTAAAGACAAGGCCCAACGTTATTTGGATTTGATGGAAAGGGCCCTTCCTCAGTTAGCCCGGAAAAGACAGCGTATGATAGAAATGGCCCATGGCCGACAGGTCCGAAGCTACTAGGCCCGAAATGGGAACGCCGGACCCCGGCCCCAGTAAAAATTAGGGGACTTGGTGCAAGTAAGGAAATGTGCTCGTCAAGGGAAACAAGCGCCATGATTCTTCGGGTGGGCCTAACGGAGTGAACACTGTGCGCCTCGTTCCCGAAGTGGCAGGCAGTCGGTCAGCTAGACCCATAGTTCGCCACGTGTCCTACCTTTGCCATCTTTCTACTTCCTCCCCTCCTTCTCCAACTGGGTCACCCTCGGAATCGTGTTCCGCTTGGGAAAGTGACGCCCCYCAATCTCGTTTCTCTCTCCCTCCATCTTTTCCCTCCTCTTCGCCATGAGTTTTTCCACGGAGTAGGTACTCAGTGAGCAGATGTTAGTGCCACGCAGACACATCTCCGCGATCAGGCAAGTTCATCATCCRCGTGTCTGCCCGGACGTCCTCCGATTCGCCCAGTTTTTCAGCACGGCCAGCGTGAATGCGGCARCAGAGTTCYGATTCGTGATACCAAACAGCAAGGCACAGGTGTTGGCCGAAGCCTYGGCTTTTTTGCGACTCTCAGCRCTGGGAACCAGCCACGTTTCGACGATTAACAGCGATTTCGTCAAAACGGACATTTTATATTTTTTGAACGAAATTGAAATTGTCATTTTTGAGATGATTGAAGT
>BFEA01001353.1:3326-18756 GCA_003427395.1 Chara braunii
GGAGGGGGAGGACCAGGAGGAGGGGGAGGAGGAGTAGGGGGAGGAGGAGGAGGAGGAGGAGGAGAAGGAAAACGACAAGAAGATGAACACACTATGGAACGGATGCCCATGCCTTCCTCATGTCGCCTCCATCATCTTTCCGCACGTCAAATCTCACAGCAAGTCATCTCTGCCGTCATCTTTATTCGTAAGACTGTAGTAAACAACAACAACAACAACAACAACAACAACAACAACAACAATGAATGCAAGAGCCACGATCACTGTTCGATAAATCCGGACCCCCGTTAAGGTACTGCGAGCCTCATACAGAGTCCTACAGCTCCTTCGGTTACAGTAGTATTTGACTCGTCTGCTTCCGGACCCCCGTTAAGGTACTGCGAGCCTCATAAAGAGTCCTACAGCTCCTTCGGTTACAGTAGTATTTGACTCGTCTGCTTGCAGGGGAGGTCGAACTCAGTGGGTCTGGTATTTCAACAGCTTAGGGATGTACCAACTGAGGTAGGCCAGTTGGTAGAGACAGCTCCTTTTGACCTCCAGGTCACCCCGGAGTTTGGAAATGACATGGCATTGCAGATCGGGCGAAGATGAAGTCGTCCATTACTAGTTAATAAGAGGGAGATGACGACCTGAGGACGAGATAGAGCTGAGTCAGACATGGAAATGATTTAATATCATGCACACGATGTGAAGATGACGTGAAGATTACGTGGGCATGGCATGATGTGGACCCCACTGCGACGCTGCACGTACAAACCAACCGACGGGGAGATTGTACCTCGTTACAGTGAGTGCGACCTCACTGCCATCTCACGGCCTAGTACGGGTTTTCATCGCCATGATGATGCTTCATGTCTCTGGCGTTTTATATACGCCTAGGTAGTACTTGTTTGTGACCTACGGCTGTTTTTCACGATGCCACTTGCGCTCGGGGCTGTGATCCTACACACACACACTATTCGTTATTGCCGTGTGCATGCATGGCTTTTCATCTGCCCGCTTGAATGTGTGTCACTATGTGCTCATAATCTGCTATGATGTAGAGAGGACGGCAATATGACATTAAGGAGATGATCTGAAGATGAGATGGAGATGATGTGCAGGAGCTGGAGATGGCGGAGATGATTGCGGAGAAGATGCGGAGATGACGTGGAGACGACGTGGAGAGGACGTGCACAGGAGACGACGTAGAGATTGCGTGGCGATGACGTGGAGATCGCGAGGATACGACGTGGCGATGATGTGGAGAAGACGGAAGGAGATGGGCAGAAGACAGTGGCGGCGATGACATCACAATAAGTGAGTGGCACTTGATCTTCTTCTTTTTTTAAACGTGGAATTGGCTCTTTGATCTTATGGGAGATGATCGGAGGTAGGAGGGAAAGGCAGAATGGAGAGAGAGAGAGAGAGAGAGAGAGAGAGAGAGAGAGAAAGAGAGAGAGATGAGTATGTACGTGGATCATACGAGAAGTGACGTGCATGTACCTGGATCCGATCCTCCTGTATGGACATGCGCGTGGAAAAGACACAGGACTGTGGTTAAGGTGCCGACTCATGGATTCCTGTCCACATGCACATCCGTGATGTAAAGTACCAAGTCTCCTTGGTGTCATCTTAGCGGTCCAATAAACTTTTTTTGTTTTGTTTGTTTGTTTGTTTGTTTGTTTGTTCGTTTGTTTGTTTTTAAGGAGATAGCATGCATTAACCGTGATATGGCAAAAGGAGGCCGGGAATCCCTCCACATCTCAACCCGGAGAGCTGGGGCCATTACCCAGAAAATAGGCTTGTACTGGAAACCGGGTCCAGTGTCCCATGCCAATCCTCAGTACATGCTAATCTAAAAAAATGCACAACTGGAGAGGCCGACGGCCTAGATGAGAGAAGCACAAGAACAGCACCTATCAGCAATCTTCTCACAAAGTTCTTACTCTTGACGCTTCCTGTCTTCCAATCCCGAAGCAAAGATCTTCATGCCACTCAAACGGTAGGCCTGTCTAACCCGACAGGCTAGTCCATCCCAAGGCACCATTAGAACGGGGAAGTTTAACCACTGGCTAATGCTTAGTTTCCCTTCCTCCGAAACAGAAGAGAAGTAACCACGGGACCCCCACGTCCGTCTGTACCACAGTGGGCCTTTTCTCTGCCAATCCGCACAACTGGCAGTCAATCTGATCTGTCCCACAATGGGACCTTTTAGTTCCTCTGTGCGCACCGCCTCCCCTCTGAAGAGTTTCTGGGTCCGAGCCTGCCAAATCACCTTCATTATAATACTTCTGCAGACTTGGGCTATGTAGCCCCATCCATTTTCCAATGTGATTGGAGCCTGGGGATATCCTGTGCGGATCCAGGAATCAGACCACGGAATTGTATGAACATTATTCGCAACAGCGCGCGTAGAGGGGGTGTCTGCTCTTATCAGCACCTCCCCCACGCCCGACCGCGATGTTTCTTTAAAAAAAAAAAAAAAAAAAAAAAAAGACTTGACCAATGTTTCCTCCACCATTGCCAGATTTACAAGCAAGTATGGACAGTCAACCCACAGGTGATGGATAGTCTCCCATGCCCAAACGCATCTGGGGCACTGAGGGGAAACCCTCACACCCTTAGTACTCAGCCATTCCGCGGTGGGGACCACCTGCATCGATTCTAAGTTGTAACCATAAGAGGCTTGATGCCTTCTGGTCCGGGAGTTTCTGGACTTGCCTCCAAAAGGCTCCAAAGTTTTTGCAATTTATCCATAAGAGGTTTGTTTGTTTTTTTAACAAAAAGCACTGGCAACTTGGCATATCATGATGGTTGCCTCTGCCTCGTAACGGACTGTCTTTTTTTTCACTTATTTTTAATAGACTATCTTTTTTCTTTATTTCTTTTTATTTTTCAACAACCAACTTTGCAATTCATTACAACAAAAGGAGGCCAGGAATCCCTCCACAATCAACCCGGAAATGCTCGGACCATTACCCAGCTTTACGTGCAGGTACTGGAGAAATACGTTTCCGGCAGAAATGGCCACATCTCAGACGGCTGCTCTGATAACCCTCCAGTCTGCTCTGATAACCCTCCAGTCTGCTCAGATAACCCTCCAGTCCTGGGAACAAAGAAGCCACACGGCCTTAAAAACCACACAAACCAAAGCCTACCACAAGAAGCCACAAAAGCCACACAAACGAAAACCTACCACCGAAAAAACACCTAGCCTATGCTATAACTCTAATAAATCTATCATATCTATCCTTATAACTATCTTGCCTCTCCTTGCAAATCCAATAGTTCTCCCCTAAAACGGGGTGAGTGCAGAGAATCCCAGCTTAGGATTCCAACAACAGTAGCTGCTCCCTCTTCCAAACCCCACTGCCTGCCTACTGTGGCCCCCAAAAAGCCCAGCAACCTAGCGCTACAGGTTGCAACAATACCAACAATAAAACAACAGTCATCAGCAACAAAAACACTGACAAAGAGCTAACTAACTTAAACTCACCTGTCTAGAGTTCCTCCTGGGGCAGCCAGGGGACTCTACTGCTGATCATCAAAACAATAGGAAAAAGTATGATCATACTTGGAGCAGTCAGGAGTCAAAAATCAGTTGTGTACCATCTACCCGAACCAGCGAGCCCCGAAGGGCCCATGTATCCAGAAACCACAAGAGACCACCTTGTGATAGCTGCTGAGGTTTCACTTTGCGACACCAGTCTACCTGAATCGCCTGTCTCATCACACTGGTAAATGTACTTCGAATTTGACGATTTGTCCATTCTTTGTTCTCAAAAACCTGATCGTTGCGGCTTTGCCAGATTACTGCACAACAACCTGCTCGTGTTGCCTAAGCGACATAGCCCCAACCTTTTGACTTTGAGCAGGCTTCAGGGAGTCCGCCCAACAAGGACCACACCTTTTCCCATGCAATGGCCGGGCCCGAGATACGGTACCAGTGGTTTATCCACCATTGCCAGACTCAACTAGAGGCCGGACAGTCCCACCAGAAGTGAACAGTTGATTTGAATGCCCATTGACATCTTTTGCATGTCAGATTGAGCTTTAATCCATGCTTCACGCTCAGCTAGCCATACGGCCGATGGTGTAGCAACCAAAGAGACCAGCCATAACAGAGAGGCTTGCTTTTGGTTAGCAATCAAGTTAAACTGTTCCCAGCAAGATGTAAGGGCAGCATCAATCGTTGAAGTTCCAGCGGCAGTAGCTGAGCCCAGCGGGCTCGAACCATTACTCTGGGGAGCTTCAGTGGTTGATTCGCAGTATATCCCAATTTCAAAGAGTATTCTGCTAAAATAGCATTCGAATCACGAGGGCCTTTTATAGTCCATTCCCACATCGCTGGGTCTAACTTCATTTGTGTGATTGGGCAGCCCTTACTGAGTAGCTGACAGAATGGGGGGTCCTCTGACCTTGCGTGTTCATAAACTCGAATCTGTTGCAGTGCCTCGCCAAGTGGCGGGGGTGGGTTCTCTTTCTCCAAATCCAGTACTCCAGAGTTCTGGTCATCCCAACACTGAAAGTTCCTACAACCGTTTGAATCAGTCGTCATTAATTTCCAGACCTGTTGCGGTTCTGAGAGGACGCTGGAGAACCATGTCCCCTGCAGATCAATACCGCTTGGTGCAATGATTTCCTTCCAATGATTCGGGATAGCGTCAATTACCAGTTGCTTTCTCTCTGCTAAGTGCCATACCCGGCCTAATTTGAGTCTCAAGTCAAAGTCCAGAATCCAGTTTCCCCGGAGGTCATCCCAAAGGTCCCTGATACGTAGTATCCCCTTCTCAATCCAGGAGTGACCAAAACTGACGGAGGAGGAATCCGCCCTTAGCCATTCCCCTAAGGTCCTGAGGAATCTCTTACCTTGGGGTTCTCGAAAATGGGCTGGGTGTGTCGGACCCACCAGGTGTGGTGCTCCGCCTGGGACAGAGATGGAGATGGAGGATGAAGGGGGAGCGAGATGGCATAGCGCAACTCCCATGCGAGACTCCAACGCATGTACTCCAAGATGTGCGAATGTAGAATGATCCGCAAAACAGACATCAGCTGGGGTATACCCGAGCAGACTGACGAGACTTGACTGGACTGGCTGGTACCGACAAAGGTACCGGCCTGGACTGGACTACCCCGAATACAACACAGGCCTGTGAGAATAGGCCAAGGGGCTGGTCTCACAGGCCAACCAGAGGTTCGCTACACAATCCCCGGCCGGTGATGGATCGCCTAGATATAAGGACGCTTCCGCCAAGAAGCTGTGTATACCGCCGTACGCATACGGCCTGTCCGCACGTCCGCACGTCCATACGTACGGCCCCCCGGCGCCCGTACGGCCCGTACGTACGGACTTCGGGCCGTCCGTACACGGCCTTCCGGAGGGGTGCTGAGGGGGTGGATGGGCTGGGGGGGAGTCGGGTGTCAAGGGGTACCCCCCCATTAAAAAAAACAGTAAAAAAAAAAGATGTTTTTTTTTTTTTGGTCCCGGGTGAAAAAACAAAAAAAAAAATTGATCGATTGATTAATTCGTTGATTGATTGATTGATTGATTGTTTGATTGATTAGTTGATTGATTGATTGATTGATTGATTGATTGATTGATTAATTGATTG
The DNA here is from genome assembly GCA_003427395.1 of Chara braunii. Lineage (NCBI taxonomy): Eukaryota > Viridiplantae > Streptophyta > Charophyceae > Charales > Characeae > Chara > Chara braunii. Next base: position 8,921 of record BFEA01001353.1, read on the forward strand.
ATTGGCAGTGGGGGGGTCGCCTCCCCCCCCGAACACACACACACACCCACACCCACCCACCCACCCACCCACCTTTTTTTTCCTTTTTTTGTTTTTTTTTTTAATTATTGATTGACTGATTGATTAATTGATTGATTGATTATCAGGAGGGGGGGTTGCCTCCTCCCCNCGCACGCGGGGCAACTGCCCATTTTTTTTTTGCCACGAGTTTCTTTTTTTTTTCTTTTTTTTTTCCGTCTTTTTTTGTTTTTGATGTTTTAAAAATCCTTCCAAAGGTCAAAAAATAAATAAAGAAAAATGGGGTTATAGATCTTTTCAAGATCTACAACCCCATGTTTTTTTTTTTTTTGGGGGGGGGGGGTTACCCCCATATCACCGTCGTATGGCCGCCGTTTGTACGCCCGTACGACCGTCCGTCCGTCCGTACGCACGGGCCGTACGGAGACCCCCCGTACGACGTATGGGGGACGACACAGCCAAGAAGCGGAACTCTACCAAAGAAAAAGAAAACCTGAGTAGTCTAGGATGTGGACCAAGCTCTATGCTGAGTCCATGCGATGCAACCTACGATAGAAAATGTCACGAAAACAACAATATCACAGCTAACAGCCTAAGTGAAAGCAGAAGCAACTAACTAGCATAGATGTCCTAGGAGAGCAGAAAGTAATGACAGCTAAACACTAGAATGTTGGAGGCGGTAACCTCAGTCTGGAAACAGCTGACTAGTCTATAAGTCCTAAGAACAGCAAAAGCAGAACAACTAAATCCTAGAAATGTCAGAGGCAGTAGCCTCAGTCTGAGAGCAACAAAGCAATAACAAGACAACCATATGTCACAGGAGGAGTGTGTCGCAACCAAGGATGGAATGATCTCTTAGGGTGGCGAATGCAGCCTAGGGGGCAATAAACTCCTAAGTGCATCCACACATAAATGGCAGGGAGACACACGTTATCAGGCTCAATGAGGGTAGGGAACTGGGAGCGAACAGAACCAATGACCCCAACAGATAGACCATCAGGGCGGGTAATGTTCGACTAAGGGGTGACCGCTATGGAGGGTCGACCATGCAAGGGAATAAGCGAGCCTGGTATACTGGGCGCACCTAGATGAAGCATGCAAGGCTGCCTAACTACGGCGTGAGGGCCGACAGAGGGTAGAAAAGTGATGGGTAAGGGAATCATGCAAATGACTCCTAAGGTGAGGGAAGTCGAAGCTAGATCCGTAAGCTGGGAAGCCAGGGCAATGCTACGGTCTCGATGCTTATGCGTACACCAAGGGAGATCCCAACTTAGAGGAACCCGGCGAAGGGAGACCATCATGTGACACAACCAGGGTACTGTACAGGGTAAAGCGGTAAGAGAGTGATGACGTCTGACGTAGGCAGAGCTGGTCGTGACGAAGTCGATGAAGTTGCCGATGACGTCCATGATGAGAAGTCTGGAATGTCGTCGAGGAAGAGCCGCAATGTCGACGAGCTGAAGTGGCAAAACTGGTGTGGATGGAGTACTGAGAAGTCAAAGACGTGGGAAGAGAAGTCGGAGTCAATTGTCGTATCGAGCAGGACGACGACGAGTGCGTTGCTGAAGGTCTGCCTCAGATGGAGCAGGCTCGACTTCAGCGGTCTCGTCAGTCGAGGGAGAAGGGGGGGGTTCAGTGGGCTGAGGGGAAGTAGTCAACCCAGCACGACGAGCACGGTCATATGCACGCACCAACATGCGAGCGTGCTGCAAGTGCTCGAGGGGCTCCCAAGTAGCCTCCTCATCAGGGTTACCCTTCCAACGTATGAGATGCTCGACGTGGGGAGGGTTGTCACCGGTGACTCGATGACTAATGATGTCTGAAACGAGGAACTCCACGTGGTCATCCACCATGATGGGTGGAGGGCGCTCGTATGGTTGTCCAACGAAACGCTCAGACGGTCTGCGGTAGGGACGCAGTAAGGAAACGTGGTAGACATCGTGCACACGAGCCTTACGTAGGTAGTCGGGCAACTTCACACCGAAGATGACCGGGCTAGATGACGTATCAGAACCGACGGCCTGGAGAATGCGGCATGGGCCAAAGAAGCGACGTCGGAACTTGCGAAGCGTGTCCGCTTTGAGCTGTAAGTGGCGGGCGTCGACAAGCACATCATCACTGACTTTGAATGGGTGATGCATTCTAGATCAGTTCGCACGTGCGGCCATGCGAGTCTGGGAAGCGGCTATGTGCTCATGCGCGGTCTTCATGATCGACGTCATGTGTGCAACCCAATCATCCTGCGCGGGACAACTCGTGTCGGGGTGCATCTGGGACGATCGAAGGAAGTCCGCGAGAACACGAGGATGATAGCCGAGGTCGCAATAGTAAGGCGACATCCCCGTGGTTGGCGAGACGGTGTGGTTGTAGGCTATCTCCGCGTGGGCAAGATGGAGATCCCACTGCTGGTCGTCACGATGTCGTGCACATCGGTCCGGCACCACTCAAAGGTAGCGTGACACCCTCCCGGCCGCGTCACGCAGGAGTCGGAATGCAACCCTTATTGTGATACACTCGTGGAGCTTCCGTAAGCCGCTCCGGCCGGGTGCGCCAGCCATACCTCTCGCGAGCCCCTACGATAGGACAGGGCCTACGCGAGGGACGACTACCTCCACCTTACGGGAGCTGTCATCTCCCTTCGGAGGGCGTATCCCCGCCGAGCTACCAGTCCACAGTACGAAAGCTGATCAACTGCAATCGCAGAGGTGGACCAACCGAGGGCGTTTCTCGTTCGCTGTAGCATAAGGGGTACGCGCGGTACTATGCCTCTATCGGACCCGCACGCGAACCGACATCTTGGGGGGCTGAGGTCCCAAGCRCGGCTCGTCGYCGGTCGACTAGRACGCATCCCACACGCCAYRCGCACTCCACTATAAGGTACRTAAAAGTAAAGCACACGCACACAYGCACACAAGWACTGAACRACGCAAAGGACGTACAACGCGACACCCTCYTAYTCCCTTAGTATCYATCCCATAACTTCCTRGTGCGGGAATCGGTTGAGCGTCGTGCGCGAGACTTAATATAAGCYGCRCGGGCGTAGGCCTTCTCATATCGACTAGCAATGCCAAYGCACACAAACAGTCGCGAARATGGCGTACTATGCAGTGYCCATAATCGAGCGGTCCCTYRTGGATCCRAGTACCGCTTATGACACTCACGTGTCAGAYTSGAASTWTCGTGAGGGTTCCGCCCTTCACGRCATTGCACGACTGAAGGACTAGCCGTGYGGCCGCCYCGGCACGTCCGGCTTTCGGCCCGAGTGCCCCGACGGTCAAGGCAAATAGGTTCTGCCCGAGGGGGGTCCCCTTCAGTGCAGGGCCTAGGGCTTGGGATGTCCTGGACAAGGACCTTGAATCCCGGCCCWGGACCAACGTCCGACTAGCAATCTTCGAGAAGCACCTATATAAGTGATGGGGTCATCCTTTCTCTACTAGCCCATCCCCTGATTAACTCCTTAGCACGCGGCCCCTTTCAGGCCACACAAGTATCCTACATAGGTACGCATACATACACATATACACACATATATACTCATATGGGAATGAACGTGTGACGATCACATCTCACAGTCATAGTGGGCCTCCTCATAGCCATACACATATATATAAGATCGCAGGGCAGTCCAATCCAATAATCCAAGCCCCAGAACATACCTGCAATCACATCAAAGAGTCAAGCAAAAGTCCATACACTACACGGAGTCAACTCCAACCAATCTCTATGCTCATACCCCTTGCCTCAACCATGCAAGCCCCAACCTCCAGCCAACCAACCTTAGGTAAATACTCAGTAYCTTTGTTAAATGGCCATTCAATAAAAGTCCTGGTGAAACCTTAACAAAACAGAAAAGATCACCAGGGCTGAAGCYTCTTTGGGTTGAGTAAGGAGAGTGGGTTGAGGTTGAGTCGTAAACTAACGAGTCGGCAACCGACCTGTTATCTGTGATCACAAAAGGTGATCCTTGCAGGATCAAAGTTGAATCTAGCCCCAAGTCCTGAATCAATCGATCAATGAGACCTGTAACACAAGACAGACCAATCTCAAGCTAAGTCTATGAGCTCATGGAGGATAACCTCCATATCACGATCTTACTCAAGCCACCACACTTAAYTAGGTCTAAGCTGTATCTYTAGCCAACGCCCAAGCAAGGGTAGYCTAKGACATAGYCTCTCCWACGTACGTCGCCAYCTGCTGAAAYACAAGCKAACCCCTCTAATTTAGGAAAATTTCGGYAGCGCTTCCCRTAGGAAAAGTGCCATCGCAGAAAATATACTAGTCCAAAAGTCAKACCTTTGGATTTCAGAAAGCAAAAATYTGTCTAACTCCCTGMYTTAGCAAAAATTTGGRCARCACTTCCTTCAACGWGGAAGGCTTYCCAGATTTATACTAAGTCARAATTRAACTTAGACATAAAGTCTAAGTTMTGTCAAGRCAAACTYTGAACCAATCCCTTAGATTTGTAGAAATTTCGGCAGCGCTTCCCGTAGARAAAGCGTCAGTYCAAGATTTATACAAAGCTAGGTTTGGAATCTGAAAATGACTTTGATCCTTCAGGGCCCARTTTTGACTAACACCCTGAATWAGTAAAAAWTTGGGCAGCATCTCCTTTAGRAAAGGAGGCTCCCCAGATTCTTACTAAGTCAAAAAGTCRTCAAGGTCGGATCCTGAAGAAGTCAAAGTTTTRACTAACTCCTTGATTTTGTAGAAATTTYGGCAGYGCTTCCCGTAGGAAAAATGACTTGCCAAGACTTATACAAGACCGAGTATGAAAAAAATCCCAGAAACAATGCAGAAATCGACCTAAGTAAAAAGAAACGAGCCCAGAAAATGCAGGAATTGAATCTAACTCTTGTGGCTCTAGCACGTGGCGAGCAACTACAGCAACTACCTATCAAAACCTAAACTCAGACTAAGAAGTGACATCACTCAGTCACATGCAGGCCAAACCACAAACATGCACTCTCTCACCATCCCCAAGTTACCTTAGCAAACAATAGTTCGTAGCCTTTCAATGATTTGTCCCTTATACCCAGCTTACATAGGGCATAAGGCTAGACCACCCAAACTTATGGAACATGTCTAGCCCAGCCAAGAAGTATACACAAACGTAGGGCACAACAACTTTTCGCTTCCTTGGGCATATGACCAGGCCATCCTAGTCGCCCTGAACTGTTTAAGTATCCAAGGTTTATATAATTGTCTGTACTTAGTCTTTTGAGGTAGCATATAGCTGAGCCGATCATCTTCAACTCAAGACTCAGCCTGCCCCTTCGTACCACATGTTTATTCTTAGTTAAGTACTCTCTTCAGTTGGGGATAAGCTATAGTCAGGCCACCCAAACTTATGGAACCCTGCCTGACTAACATGTTCATAGATAGCATAATAGTAAAGTACATCAAAGTTATAGCCTTCCGGTTCCAGCATGTGCGAGGCGTTGGACCAAGACCACCCAAACTTATGGAAGATGTCTTGGTTCTCAGCCTGGTTTATTTCTCTTAGACCAAAGCAGGAAGAGGTAGAGCCACCCAAACTTATGGGACATGCCCACCTCCTCGTTCAGAAACCAAAGAAACTGTAAAACCCCCAAATAAACGAGGCCGCCAGACTACCCAAACTTATGGATCTGACTGGCTCCTGAAAAACAATCACATTCTACCCTCACAAGTCAGAGCAACCAGACCACCCAAACTTATGGAACATATCTGGTTCTCAAAGCAATACAAAGGAAACATAGCATTGGGCCTTCCCAAACTTATGGAACAAGCCCAGCCTTCGGTTGACCCATTCAAACTCATGCAAAACTGCCTTTCTCCCACCCTTCCCCCCAGATGCAATCCCACAATCTGCTTTCAAACAATCAAAGAAGTCGAAACTTAACTTTATACATACGTTCTTTTACTTGGTCTGGTTATGTCCTGAATAGAAAACAGAAACCATAGGGACATGCACGCATACACCAATCAAACCATAAGGGGATATGCAAGTATGGTTGTAGAGGGTTCTATAGATGGAAAGGGATTACCTGGTAGTCCCCTGCCTCCAGAACCTCGCCTAGGTTCCGGCAGAGCTCCCGCAATCGGTGGGAGGACTCCCCACAGAGTCTTGATGCGGACCTACAGGTTGCAATCCCGCCTGCCGCCTTCCCCTCGTAACCAATTGACTAGACCTAGAGTAAGAAAGATAGATAGAGAATGTATAGAGACTCTCAGAGGGGTGCACTCAGACTCGCGTGAGGGGGCCTTGTTATCTTGGTTTGCCTGAGGGCCCCGCAATGGCGGCCAATCCGACAGCTTGACCAATGAAGCCAGATTGCCGAAGTAACCTCCCCTGGCGGTCTTCCAACTCGCAGGGCCAGGTCCCCACCCTAAGCTCAACTACTCCTCTAAGTCCAACTGCAGTTGCCCAACACTATGCCCTGACCCTCAGATACTGTGGCAATACACAGTGGAGGTTAACAGCAGCAGTAGCCGCCACCCACAACCGCAGCCTCGCCCAGTCTCAGCGGTAGTCCTCAGCAGCGGTCTTCGCCCAGTCCGTTGTATCAAGAGTACTCAGTGGGGGTTACTTAAAACCAGCAGCTTGTGTCCCGTCCACAGCAGTAGCACATAGCAGCGTGCAGCAGCCCACAGTCATTGGTAGTGGCACACAGCGGCCACAGTCCGCCCACAGTTTTTAAGTGCAAAAGCGAGATTGGTTACTCCGTGGCAACCCGAACGCAGTTGTGGGTCTCCTCTGATGCAGCAGCAACGGTCAATCGTAGCAGCATGTAGTGGAGGCCAGGCAACAGCAACAGTACTTAGCACACAGTAGTGACCAGGCAACAGCAACAGTAGGCTGTGCGCAGTCAACAGCCGTAGCAACAACGGCAGCAGTGTGCAACGGTAACTAGCGACCACAGCCACTGTACACAACGGCGATCCACGGAGACAGCAGTAATATACAGCGGCCCCCAGCAGTAACAGTAGCCGCGGTAGCCTGCATCCACATGCAGCAGACCCTAGTATCCCATGCTCAGCCCGCAGTAGCAGCAACTTCAAGAGTAGTGGTGGTGTAAAGGGATAAAACAGCCAGACTCTGAAAAATAGTAGCCAGGCACTGCCAAAAAAAAAAAAAAAAAAAAAAAAAAACCAAAACTACAGCAGCGGTGTAGCAGCAGCCACATCGGTCCCAGCAAGTCATGCGCAGTAGAAAAATGCACAGCAGTCCACAGGTCCGTTTTTGTTCAAGGGCGGACTGAGACACAGGCACTATGCTGTCTGAGCATCAGGACATCCCAAGGGCTCAGCTACAGTCCACTCTGGGGCAGCATCAGTTTCGTAGCAATTCCTATTACGTGGATACACCTGGCCGTTTGTGTGGCCAGGTTTGTTCACATTATTTTATGCGCTGTAGGCGGGGAAAGGACCGGGGCAGCGACTAGTGCCTTCCACGCAAGGGCCCAGTGGCTACATAGGCAGGAAGGGACCCATCAGTAGCACACAGCGGAAGGCCCAGATCAGCAAGTTACACGCTGCCCAGAAAGTGGCCAGCACAACAGTTCTGCATCYTGTAWYAGTTTGATAGGCTTTAATMRGAGCATTACTTAGCTAGGTGCAATTCTAATGAGACCCAGCAGCACCGCCCCGCACCATAACTCCGGTCAGCAATAGCCCATCACTACAAGGGTGAMGCAGCGGGAAGCAACAAACGCAGCCAGAAAGTTCAGCAGTGGTTTCAGTCATAGGACACAGCTATACAACGATTAGCCTTCAACTCTAGTCTGCCGCACAACTGTCATTCCACAAGGATATCCACCAATGGTGGAGCAGTGGGCTGTAGTGGGGAACAGCACCTTGAAAAGAGAGAAAAACGAGGAGAGAAGAAAAAAAAAAAAAAAAAAAAAAAAAAAACAGTCACTGCCGCCCCAGCTTGGCTCGTCCACTACTGCGCCCACTCTGAGAACCAAACCCCATACCAGAGCCTAGAAAGATGTGGACTCACAAAAAACAGAACTTCCTTCCTCTCTGCCGGATGTGCCTAGCCAAGCACTCGGCCAGGTTCACATACTCCGTTTCGTGCTTGTGGAGGATTAGCCCGCCTGGATTAGCAGTCCCTTCCCAATGAAGATATCTAGGCACGAGAGAAGCTTGGTGTATTCAATAGTAGCCCGATAACAGCTGGCAAGTATCCCACTGAGTCGAGGTCCGGGCTACCGAGATTGATCAGCAGGGATCCCGACGCCAAATCAATGATATATGAACATGACGGTGAGGCGGTGGTGGCGCAGACAGCACTATTATCAAGGGCGGACCGAGGAGGAAAAAAGGTGGATCTACCCTCAAACATGGCCAGATGCCTCACTTCTTACCCCACAACTCTYGCTGACTTCAAGCAGGTGGTTATATTGCCTCCTTCACGCTCTCGCCTCTCCCAAACGATCACGCTCCTCCCTCCCCCTTATTAGTGACCGCGCAGCTATTAACATCCATACCGGCCAAACCGCCCATCTGATCCGATTTCCGACACTACCATTAGATCCGGAGCGCCCTGAAACCCCAGTTTAGCATCTTCGTGCGCCCAAAACGGCCAAAAAACGGCTGAGGTCCGTCGACTTCCACTCCTACCATAGCTGTTTCACGGCATCTCTGCGCACCATTTTTCTTTCCTCTTCCCCCTCCTACTAACTTTCCTCCCTTTCTGACTGCAGATTTGTGTTCGCCAGCCTTCAAAACCACAGGTTATCACCTCCCCTCATCGAGTCTTGTTAGGAAACGACCGTGCTACGGATTCTCCTTCCACCATAGTCTCCAGCCCCGACATTACCTCTTCCCCCTTCCTTCGGATGTACCTGGCGCGAAACCGTGTCCAGGTTCACTCACCTCATTTCCTGTTGTTACTGCCGCTGCCTCTTACGTGGTGCTGCGCTCTCCGGCTATACCTCCTCCTACTCTACTCCCATACCACCATACCATGCTTACTATTATTATTATTTATCTTTATTTCGACTTAACACATGGCTGCCCATTGTCCGGATTCAGTTGGCTCCACTCCCCATACTCTTCTTCCCCGCCATAACCCCTTCTCCATTCCTTCAATTCTGGATGTACTCAGCACCCATGCCAGTCCCGGTTCATTTCCCCATTCAGCAGCCTCCCCCCCCTCGTTTCTCCTTCGGGCCTTTACTCCTCTCTTCCTCTGTTATCCAGTCCGATCCGCCATCATCTTCCTCCTATCGACCTCCCCACTGCAGCACTCTAGCGACCAGACTGGCCGGGAGAAGTACGCAGCATCGACAGCTCCCCCACGCCACTATGAGAATAGCAGCGCCGGGCCGCTCCCTGTTGTGCCGCACCAGGCGATCAGTTCGGCCAGGAAGGGTGAGCAGCAACAGCAGCCCATCATACACCATGACACAGCAAAGTGTCGGGCTACCTCCCCCCCCGACTTTATACTTACCGTATCCTTATTTCGGAGGTGCCATGCTAGTCTTCTCTGTATCGTTCCAGTCCTAACAGATGTCCCGAAGGACCGGTACCCCGGCGGTAGTTCGTGATGGAGCCAGGCCGGTGGGCTCGCTGCAGGTCCCGGCATTGACACCGGGCTAAAATAAAAAAAGAAAAGGAAAAAAGAACAAAAGGTAGAAGTAGAGAAAAAAAATCAAATAAAAAAATAAAAATAAAAGTAAAAGTATTTAAAGCTCAGAAAAAGGATAAAAGTAATAAAATAACGAAAACCGGACAGGGGAGGGGGACCGTTCGTGCCTGGTCCTACCCCACGGGCCCGCTGCTGGACTCCCCCAGCAAAAAACAAGGGGGATAGTCCTACGAGACCCTCA
>BFEA01001353.1:18871-37718 GCA_003427395.1 Chara braunii
CCGTTCGTGCCTGGTCCTACCCCACGGGCCCGCTGCTGGACTCCCCCGGCAAAAACCAAGGGGGATAGTCCTACGAGACCCTCAACCCCTCGGTTTGCTCCTGCGTCGCTCCGCCGCTCCGCTCTGGCCACGATCCCAAAATCCACGTGGTGGTAGTTCAATGACATAACCTATAGGGCTAAGCCCCAACCTGGATAGGCTAGGCACTAACCTGCATATGGGTGGTAACCGTGGCCAGTCTGGGCCTGTGGCAGCAGCGTTAAGACTGCCACTTGACTTCCTGTTCCAACCCACGGTCCTGTACGCATGCGCCTGCGGTTAGGGGCCGGATTTCGCTCGGTACGCCACGCCTGTAACCCCCGTAGTGCCACGTGGAGGCCATCGCTTGCGTCTACAGTGCCTACGCACCGGCCTTCGCCGTATGAAGGGGTAGATTTTTTCTTTTCTTTTTCTACCATCGCGCGAGCAGTACCAGTGTGCCGCTTCCTAACAGATCCACCTCCAACGGCGCGTGCCGTATGAGCGCGGGTGCGCCATGGTCAATTCACCAAAGGCCAACCCTCCCTAGCCTTTAATCAAAGCCAAAAGGTCGTCGGCGGACACACCGACCCCATACCATCAAGGGAAAAATGACCATCACGCGCGCCTCTGAACTACTCGCCCACACACCCCCTACTCTAATCATGCATTCTACCTACGCAACCAACAGACTTAGGCGCGTCTAGCGCAATACACTTTTAGGCCTCTACTCGTACTTCCGGTCACTTGCAAAAACAAGGGCGGATACCCTTGTCAGGGTATTCGCGCCGACAGCCTACCGGACCTTATTAAGCGACGTCCCCGTCACTTCACCAGATCAAAAGCTACAAATTCACCCACAACCCCAAATGCAGACGAGAAAGGAACCAATCCGATTAGCCGACAGACTCAGGGTTGAGGCCTCCAACAATCAAAGCCCTTGTAACTATATGCCGCCAGGGTTCTAACCTGGGTCTCCATTGTCCTGACACTAGGACACCGGTGCACTAGACATATGTACTACAGCATAAGTCTCAGCGGCCCCTCTTACCTGTCCTCTCACCCTTGTCCTAGACAACCGCCGGCTTCTCGTTGGGTGTCCTTGGTCTCCATCCTGCGAGCAGGACTTTGACCAAGGACGCGGACCCTAACCGAGACCTTAGAAGGCACTCTCGCCTTCCCCCAACAATTCTCACAATCAATATATATATATATATATATATATATATATAGTCAAAATATATATATATATATATAAACCACCCCAACTCACCTCCTGCAGTCTAGTACTGGGAGGCTAGGTCTCCATCTTGGCCCACCGTAGTCTGGGTGATCGTGCCAGGCCTACGGCCTACCGTGCTTGTTAGTTCAGCGGTAGTGCCCTCGCAGGTTGCGCCGCGATAGGCTTTCTCCTGATAAGCATTCAATCAGGACTCAAAAAAGACTCGACTCGACCTTTATCCCACGCCGGTCCGCAGGAGTAAAACCCTCCTAGGTGGCCACACCCCTTTAAGTTTTTACTCCCAAGGCCCGATGTAGGCCCGCTGGTCAGGTTGTGCCGATCAGCAGCCGACACTAGGGGTTGCGCCCTAGTGATGCTAAACTCTACCGTTAGCTTGGTATTCTCATACATGTTCCAGGATTAGCACATGTGGCTGGACGGTGGGTCGCAACAATGCAGGCCCACCGCGGGACTACGCAGAGGCTTGTCACACATAAAAAGGTATTTACCAGCCCTCCGTGGGACAACACAGGGGATCATGGCAACCTCTCCACATTTACAAACAGAATCACCGCCAGTTGCACAAGGCCGTGACTTCCTTACTTGATCAGAGCAGGAAGCCACGCATTCCAGTGACATATCCTAAAAGAAACTAATTGCGACCTCTCCAAACTCTCATCAGTGGCCAAGCAACAAACATGGTCCTTCTCGTCAGGCTTTATCATACCAACCTTGCTTACCATGCCACCGATCTTGTAACCACCCTTCATACGAGGGAGGTCTCACTCCATAGGTCTCCCAGCATGCAGCGGGTTGCCTCCTAAAAAAAACAGGCACCCCTACCATAGCACAACTCAAACTTGAGGGACCAACTTATGGGTCCTCATCACAACTCAACAACATACATTTGGCATGGCAAGCATCTGAGTCTCAAGGACTCACAAATCCATGGGATTCTTATACTTTCACAAGGACAGATTGCGCCCCCTCCCCTTATACCTGGCCCCGTTACCTGCCCGCGGACAAATCGCACAAGTATACCGAAGAGTACGCAGTTCACATACATTCCATTCGCACGGTACACAACATTCAAGATGTCGTTCATACATCCAACATTCACCATACATCAGGATAAAACCACACATGTGAGTGTGAGAGTGAGAGTGATCGTCATGTACAAGGGATAGTCTCAACCCTCACTCAACTCAAATATACACTCAGGGATGAGATATCTCATCCTAGAATACACAGGATAACCTCGTCTCAGGACCCACACAAAACAACTCACACCACCCTGAATATAGTACATGGTTATCTGCACAAGAAGTCCCCAAACCACTCAGCATTCTACTGTCACTTAGTGTACACTCCCTATTTTACATGATCCTCGTTACAGCGGCCATCCCATGCCGTAGGTCCCATCTACATACTCAACGTCGTATGTGTCCACCCTGCCTAAGTAATAGCAAAATCGTCAAAGAAATATCCAGTTTTTAATCAGGTGAATCAGACCCTACTCACTCATCTCCTCCTGGTTCAGCCTGTACAACTGAGCTCTACCCCCATCTACATCTCGTTCCACCACTCTACCCTGCCTATCATACATCTTCCCATCATACTCCGAGACCTTCCCGTCTGCCTGGTCCTTTAGGAATTTTAGGCACTGCAATGCCCTGTGCTCTTCCTTCGTACAATAGAAGCAGGTCGAGTCAAACGACTTCCTAGGCCTTTTCTTCTTCCGCTGGGGCCCTGCTGGCGATGGGGTTTCCCTGGCTTCTCTGTCCAACTCATGGCACTGAGGCACATCCCTGGGTCTCTCAGATCCTGCCTCCGACTCTCGCGGACTGGGCCCTGGTTGCGCCCTTGCTCTCTCTGGCTCGTAGTCAGGAGTATCCAACTTCAGGGGCCTGCCCGTGATGATGCCCTCCACTGCACCTCCCATCTCGCTCTCCAGGGGCTCTTCTAACTTGGACTCTGGCGAAAACAAGCCCGCATCCTCCTGCATAGAGTGGACTGTTTCCGGTAGCACGTCCAAGGACCCTCCTGTCGAGCCTTGGGGAGGCTCATCACTGGCCGAGGGCAGTCTCTCCCCAAGTGACGGTGGCATGGCAGGGTCTGCAGCCATCGTGGGTAGCACCGCAAGCTCCGTAGGGGCTCTGAATTCGAAGACTTCACTCTCAGCCTTCCTCTTGGCCTCTGCCTCCTCAGGCTCCAAAATGACTCTTCCCATAGGTGCCTCTTGCTGAGGCTCAGCCACAGCTGGTTGCTCTGATACGTAATGTCCCAGTTGCCTCTGCTCTCCTAGCCTGCTACTCTCCGCCCCATCCCTGCCGCCATGGAGTTGCTGCTTCAATTCCAGGATGGTGGCGGCCTGGCTAGTCACTAGAGCCCTGAGCTCTCGGACTTCTGCCTCAATAGTCACCAACAGTGACTCCAACCCTGCTTTCTTTAGTTCCTTCCCTCTCAGATCCGCCTCCAACATCATATGCCTGTCGAAGGAGGCCTTGGATACGGAGCGAATCCTCTGATCCAAATACTCATCAACTCTCTGTGAAGTTTCAACCTCTGCCTTGCCTGGGGTCGTCAACCCTTCACCATGATGAGCAAGAAACTCTCCCCACATCTCCCGAGCCCATATGGTTTATAGGGCGGTGGCGGACTTGGGAGTACCCCTGCTGCTTCCAATCTTTGCCCCGGATTTCCTCCCAGCGTCTTGCTACTCTAGCCCGCTTATCCTCAGCCGTTTCTTTCGCTAGTACTTCCTCTACCGTGCGTTGTTCGACTTCCCTTGGGACCCCCGTTTCCACCTCTCTCTCGGTCTGACCTGGTTCTCGGGGTGACTCCACAGGTATGACCTCTTCCAGGCTAGGTTGCTCCAGAGCGTGGGCGGCCAGATGGCTATCAATTAGACTGTCTGCCTCCCTTCTCAGACTGGCCCCCTCCGCCTCACTTGCCTCCATTCCTGTCAGCGATAGGGCTGTCTCCGGCACCGAGATTGAGACTTCCTCCCTTTGTACTTTCTTCCTCGTATCTGGCGGACTCTCGAGTGGACTACCGAGCCTCTGCCCCACGGCTGGTCCCTGAGGGGGAGTGTCTTCCTCAACTTCTATGATCTCATCCCCAGTCCGGTCTTTCGTAGCACTCGGCCCCTCCTCTTGTTCAGGGTCTGGAACGTTCTCTTGTGGTACTTCCGCGATGGCCTCAATGCGCCCCTCACTCATCGGCGGCTCTCTCCAATGGGCAGCATCCAGGTGTGCCTCTAACTCTTGCAATGACCCTTCAACGGCCGGTATCTCTTCCTGTATATGCTGAGGCGGTCCCCCCAGTCCTCCTCCAGTATAGTGGTGGAACTCCACTGGCCCGAGTCCACCCTCGGGGTGCTCCTCCCGTCGTTCTGCCTCAGGCACGTCCTCCTCTTCCCGACTAGCAAGCGCCTTCCGTCCTCTCCGCGAGGTTCGGTCTTCATCGGGCTCAGGTTCCCTCTGCCTGCCGCTCCTGAGGCGCCTTTCGACTCTAGGCTGAGGTGGTTCTGGCTACTGGAATGCCGCCCTCAAGTGCGCTCTACAACCATCCCAATCTCGGGCCATGTCCCTGATCTGTCTGGCCAAACGTCTTTCCGCCTTTCGGGTCCACAGGGGTAACGTCGTCATCCACTCGCTTCGCAGTATTCCATGGTTCTGCATGAATTGCTCGAATGCTGGGATGAATTCCTCTACATTCTCAATCTCTAGCCGAATAGGTCTGCCATCAGGCCCCACAGGTGACGGTCGCAGTTTCTGCATCCGCGCCTCCACTTCCGACCTCGTTCGAGCCTTCCTGCGAATCTGTGCGATGGGCTCCATAAACCTGCCAACTCCCCTCAACCTCTCGATCGTCTGAGTCACGGTCCACCCCATATGGTCAGCGTGGCCCCAGAACTCGTCCATGAATAACTCGATATCCCCATTGTTATATACTGGGGTGCTTGCTCGACGGTAAGGCCCATGCCATCCATGTCCTCCTGAAACTCCCGCCGGCCGTCGTGGTGGCCATGTTCCCCTCCCTCCTCTTGGCATGGCTGCAAGTCAGTCCTGCACAACAGGCGAAGGAGACAACAGGCACGCGCCGAGGTAAGCAAACAGGCGACGAAGAGACATACTCAGGCCAAACCAAGCACATGCCTCAAGCAATCCTCCTATCTACAAACCCATCTATTCCATTCTAGTGGACTGGGTTGCCTATCTCACCTCTTCTCTGGCCATGAACTTCTTCAACCTCGTCCCTGACACCCAGTCTTTCCACTCTGCTCCATTCAGCTCCTCGATCTGGTATGCACCAAACTCTCCGCATCGCACGATCCGATAGGGACCTAACCACCTCTTATCCAGCTTCCTGGACCACTGTTTTTCCAGGGATGAATCATACAAGAGCACGACGTCCCCAACTACCAAGGGTACCTTCCTTACACGAGCCGACTGGTCCCAGCAAGCCTTATCGTCCATACGACTCCTCTCTACCTGGTCGGATGCCTCTTGGACCCTTTCCTCAATTGCACCCACTTGCCGAGCTCGAATATCGAGCAGCTCTTCAAATGACAAATTTACCTCCAAGTCCTGCCGCCTCCAAGTCTTTAGGAAGCTCTCGATTGGAAAGGTAGCATGTCTTCCATACCACAGCGTGGTCGGCGCGTACTTAGTGGTCCTTTTCACTGTGATGTTCTCAACGAAGAAGGCGGCCCTAAGATACCTTGGCCACTGGTTGGGCTTACCTTCAGTCCATTTCGCTAGCAAGGCCGTAATGGTGCTATGCCCCCTTTCCACTGGGGCATTCGTCTGAGGGTGAGCGGCTGTGGTGTAGTTAGCTACCACTCCATACCGCGATAGCAAACCTTGAACCTCTTGACAGGTGAACTCCGACCTTCGGTCCATCACGAATTCTCTAACGAACGGGTAGCGTAGGTAATACTCCTCGATGCAGCCGACCAGAACTGGCCCAGTCTTCGTACGGATTGCCCGTCCATCTACGAAGCCAGATAGGTTGTCGCGCGCATCGAAGATATAGTTGTAGTCATGATCTCCAAGGGGCATGAACAATAAGTTGAGGTGTACTACGGCCCCGACCTCTCTCTCCAGCCTCGGATGCAGTGGCTCTCCTGGCCTTAGACGAGACTGCTCCTGGCACGGCACACAGGAACGACAAAATTTCCCAACCATCTCTATCATCTCGTCCCAGTAGTATAGCTCACTTATTTTGGCATATGTGGCAGTAATTTCCCGGTGTCCACCCGCAATGCCATCGTGAAGCGCTGCTATGACGTCGATCTGACGGTTGCGACCACATACCACCCGCCTGGGGTTTTCTACTTTCCTTCTTACGAAGAGATGACCGTCCCTTACTAGGTAGCAATCCCTCATCATCTGCGCCCTATGGCTTGCGTCTCTATCACGCATCTTGCAGGATAAGAGAAGTCCCAGCTCTAGGTAAATCCCTTCATACTCCTCTGCACGGAATGCCTCCTTGACCTCTCCCTCTTCAAACTCGTCATCCTGGCTCTCCAACACAGTATCTCTTCCTTCGGCCGGGTTTGGTGAGCTTTCCAAATCAAGGGACTCCTGCAGAAGCGCATTGACGAGGAGGTACATCCCTCCCATTAATTCCTCGTGACGTTTTACCTTATCCGGGCCCTCCTCTATCGTCAGTACCTCATCCACCATACAATGGCTACCTGCGAGTGCCAACTTGGTCATCCATTGGACGTCCTTACCGCCCCAGGGATCCTCCTCTTTGAAAGGCTTGAGCACCAACTCAGCCTTCCGCTCATACCCCTTAGGCGCGTGCCAGATAGGATGGCCAACGCAGTTGGGGACTCGTGGGGACCACTTATTGATGTGGAGGCGGATGTCCTCGTCCTGGTCCAGAAAGCCATCAACATGGGCCGTATCCTCTACAGCTTCCCCGTCCCGCCTATCCCAGTTGATGCGACTTAGCCCATCTGCCCTATTCTTGTTCCCTGGGATCCGTTCCAACTCGAAGTTGAACATCCAGTTGTATGTCAACCACCTGGCAACTGTTGGATCGGACGGAACATAATTCCTGAGGGAGAAAGCCAGAGCCGTTGGGTCTACCCTTAAGATGAACCTCCTGCCGAATATGTAGTTTCAAAAAATCCTATGCAATGAAGGACGGCGAGGGTCTCCCTCTTGAATTGAGAGTAGTTTCTTTCTGACGTACACAGCGTGCGACTCTCAAAGCGCAATGGCCTCTCCTTCCCCTTGACGTCTGCTTGGATTAGAACTCCACCCAAGGTCGTCGGTCCTGCATCGGTCTCCACAATGAATGGTCTCGTCTCCGCAGCGTCATAATCGGACGCTCCCAGCACCAATCCTCCTTCCTGAAACTCCTCTTTCATGTTGGCCACAGCCTCTTCCTGATCCTCACCCGAGGCCCACTCCTGATCCTGCCGGACCAGCTTCCTTAATTGCTCTGTTTTTGCCGCAAAGTTCTTGACGAAGGACCTCCAAAACCCACACGTACCTAGGAAGCTCCTTACATCTGTTACAGAACGGAATGGCACCGGTCACTCAACTATCTTATCCTTCTTCTTAACATCGGGTCGCCGACCGTTCTCATTACAGACGAACCCCAAGATAGTCGTTTCCCTCATACAGTGCTTAGACTTAGGCCCACTGGCCGTAAGGTTGTACTCCTCAAGCAAGCCCAAGACTTTATCAAGGTCCTGAACGTGCCTCCAAACAAACCGCCTTACTTCAGGCAGGACCTCATCGTCTTCCCTTTTTCGCGGCTCTTTCACTGCCAGGTCATCGATGTATGGCTGCGTGATGTGTGGACTAACTGTCTGCATGATCCGGATCATATTCCTCTGGACCATTGCCACCGCATTCGTCCACCCTTGCGGAGCCACATTCATGTGGATAAGCCCTCGAGGCGTGTGCATAGCTGTCACAGGTCGGTCCGGCGGGTAGACCGTAAATTGGTCATATCCGGAATAGAAGTCAATAAGTGAAATTATCGGCCTCCCAGCGCACAATTCCGACAGCGCATCAGCATTTGGTAGCCCACCTGCATGCCGCACTGTCTCCGCATTCAATCTCTGCAAGTCCTGTACCCACCTTAGTGTCCCATTGGGGTTAATAAAACAAAACCATGGGGATGCGTAGGGTCCGCTCGAGTAGTCGGCGACGTGCGTACGTATTTTGCCATCGAGATAGTCCACTACCTTCTTCTCTTCGTTCGGATCGGGGTATCGCGCCCCTCTTAGATTCCATGGCTCGTGCGGCACGGTATGGATGCGGATCATTGGAATCTTGTCCACATCCAACTTGCCACGCTCCTCGTCGCTGAATGCATAGGCGCGATGTCTTTTCTTCATCAGCTCCACCATCAGGGTTCTTTCCCACGGTAGTAGGAAGCCCGGTTCTCCCACTATCAACTTCCCTTCGTTTTCCTCATTGATACGGCATGGCCCTTCTGACGCATTTTCCCTCATCCGCTGTATCAACGCTCACTCCCGTTTGTAGTACACCTCCTCGTCCTCGGTAACCAGAACGGGAACTGGGCGGCACTTTTTGCTTATCGTTTTGTACCGCCTTTGGACACCCTGCTTGAGCCGGCCCCTAAAAAAGGGCTGACTTGGCACTCGTGCCTGTGCCTGTGCGACTGCCGGATCCATTCCCCCCTTGGGAAGCCGGTAAACCAGCTCCATTTCCCCTACCTAGGGATACTCCAGAACCTGCTCCCTCAACGCCTGAATGGCATCCGGATCGGCCATCTCTTGCGTGGCCACTATATCCATGGCCTTTCCCACATCCGACAGTCTGAGCGAGAAGACTTCACCTTCTACTTCGTCCTCGGGCTCTGCCATAAGCCTCCGATGCGCGTCTTCTGACTCCTCAATCGTGAAGGAGTCAGGGTTGGGCCTGTTCCTGAGGCTCCTTGGCCAAGTGTTCCAGCAGGTAATCACTTCGTAATTCCCGCATGCTGGATCATATAGAATCAGGATCAATGACCCATCATGCTTATTATATATCAAAGTCTCTGTCCTGCATAGGAAGGACCTCCCCAGGAGGATGCTGTGGTCCACATCAGGCATCACAAAGAAACAGGCCCGCACTTTCACCCTGCCAATCTCCAGTAGCACATTCGAGGTTGTTCCACAGAACACCGCCTTGTTGTTGGCCCCGTGCAGGATGCCACAATCTGAACGGTCTACCTCTAACCCAAACTTGATGGCGTCGGCCTCTCGAATGATATTCATCTCCGCGCCGGTATCCACCATGGCTGTGCATTTGGAGCCCTTAACCGCTAGGTCCACCACGCCACAAGCTACACACTTCCAATCCATTTTTGTCCCTGGCTCTGCCCATTCCATCTCCTTGGGCAGCATCACGCTGAGGTGAACACTTGGTACCAGTCGTCTTGACAGTCTGCCCTTTAACTCATTGCGGAGCCTGGGCGCAGACGCTAGGATCTCTTTTAGGGTCATTAAATCATTATGGCCCTCAAGCAGCCTGTCAATTACTCGCTCTACATCAAATCCTTCCTCTAGCCGGACCGCATACTTCTTCCTCTTTGGCGGTACGTCTCGCATAACCGGTTCGGCCTCTCCCCGACTTTCTCTTTTCTTGGCTCGCTGTTCGGCCCTTTGATCTTCTTCCTGACGTAACCAGTCATCTTCCCCTTCATCATCATCATCATCCTCTACCTCTACAGTTTCCTTCCTCTTTTTTGGTTCTGGTTCCTTCCGAGGAGGTCCTTGACTCGCACCTGCCTTGGCTTGACTTAGAGTGCGGGCCGCCTGAGCCAGCCTAGCTTGCGGGGTAGGGGGCCTAGTCATCATCTCTGACCGCGGGCCCGTCCCCACAGTGGTCACTCCGGGCCGCCCTGGCATGGATTCTGGACCAGCGTCATAAAGAAAGACCTTGGGGAGGTTAGCCCTCCACTCCTTCACTCCCTCGCAAAGACCTACCAACTTTCGTTGGTACCTCCCTACCTTGTCCAATAAATCCTCCATCTTATTCAGCAGGACTACCGTCGGCTCTACCTTTTCATCGTCACCCTCATCGTCCGACTCGATGATTATGGGCTTCCCTCTTACATCCCCGGCCTGTAGCCTCTGGGTTACTTCCTCGTTGCTTCCTACTCCCTCAACTCCAATTGACAATTCTTCCTTCTCCTTCCATAGCCTGAACGTGGCAGGGGGTGGCTGTCGTGCTGCTAACCTTCGTTGGGCCTCCGCCCTAACTCCACCAGCCTTCCTATCAATAAAATCTCCGAATTGGTCGTAAATGTCCCCATCCATATTAGAATAAATCAGTCCATTTTTMTCGTYCTCTCTCCGTATGTTGCAAAACCTAATAGTGTGACCTTGCTGGTCACAGTGCTGACATATGGCAGTCSTCCAATCAAATCGGGCCCTTCCACCACCTTGGCCCCCTTGGTTGCCTTGGCCGCCTTGATTGCCTTGGCCACCTTGGTTGCCCCATTGGCCTCCTCGGCCACCGCCATTCCTGCCACGTCCTCGCCCACCGCCCCTTCCTCCATTCCCTTGGTTTCCTTGGCCTTGGTTACCACCACCCGTCACACTGCCTTRTGAACTTTGTGTGGGCGTYGGCGTCGGTGGTACCGCTGRCYGAGTCTGGGCGGCGRGGTAGCTCGGAGGTGGCATACTTGCCTGGGGCCCAGCATAGGGTATTACCTGTCCAGACGGCGCTGGGCCACCCCAGGGTACATAGGTATTAATTAGGGGCCACAGCCAGTGCCCAAATGGTGGCACTGATGCTTGCGATGGGCCCGCACTACTTGATGGCCCGGACGAACTCGGAGATGCCGCTACCACTACTTGAGGCGCCTGGCCCTTTCCTGACCCTTGTCCGCCTTGTGCTAGATTGCGCTGCTTACGCTGCGCCTTCGTAAGGTGTGGCGGTACCGACTCCTCCTCTTCCCATCCTTCCTGGGTAGCCTCCTCTACCACGGCCCCCTTGCCTTTTTCCTGGACTGCCGCTGTCACCTTCCGCTGTATCACCGGGTCTAGCCCTGCTAATATGTCGGTTATGATCTTCTTTACTCCTGGCGATCCAGCCGCATCCCTGTCCTTCCGTTTTTGCCTCTGCAGCCGCACCTGGTGCTGCTCGACTTGGTCGAGGCCTCCAACCTCCACCCCTCTGTCAATGGTGGCCCAGGTAAGTTTGGCATTTCCTCCCCCATGCCAGTGGTTTGTTAGCTCAACTGTCTCAGATGCGGTGAGCAGTCCCAGGAAGACGGCGCACTGCGCCTCCTCCGATATCCCATGTACCTTTCTCGCCTTCTTTTTGAATTCTTGCAGGAATGCCCCAATGGTGGTGAAGTCATCCCTATTCATTGCCTCTAGGTCCGCCATAGTCAACAGGCCATCCCCCAACCTATACTTCCTCTGCATTCCTTCCTTAAATTTAGCCCAGTCGCCGTTAGCGTCGTCGACCACCTTCTGCACTTCCGGGTGGTGCTTATGGAGCACATACTGCAGGATGCATTTAAATTTTGTGTTGTCCGGTACCCCACCAAGGAATGCTCCACTAGGTCCAGCCACTCAGAAACTCGTTCCCCATTGAAGTGGAAGGTGTCGACCTTGGGGACACTTCTTGGCGTTCGCTCCCGCTTGTCCATCGCCTCGATGAGATCATCGAGAGTCAGGACCTTGCCTGAACTGTCGCCTATGCCGCCTGTCATTTTAGCAGCCTGCCCTTCACTTAACTTCCCTGTAGTAAGACGAGGTACAAAGGCAACGTTATTCAGCACTCTCACTCCAGCATAAGCCTATCGAGCTAACCATTTAGCTCTTGGGCGTTTCAGACTTTAACTGACACCCACGTCCCTTTCCTTCATTCACAAGGTCTACCTAAGCTGTGAGTTATCCCACATAGCTGCTATAGTCATATAATCCCTCCTATAGTCCTACTTATAAACTCACTTCAAATCTCTCATTCACACCTGATTTCTTCCTTATCCTAGTGCCCGGATATCGTTCCACTAGGGACAACGGCAGGCAACCGTCATCCCCGGCAACGGCGCCACCTGTCGTGCGCATCGGTCCGGCACCACTTAGAGGTAGCGCGGGACCCTCCCGACCGCGTCACGCAGGAGTCGGAATACAAACCCTTATTGCGATACACTCGTGAAGCTTCCGTAAGCCGCTCCGGTAGGGTGCGCCAGCCATACCTCTCGCGAGCCCCTACGACAGGACAGGGCCTACGTGAGGGACGACTACCTCCACCTTACGGAACCTGTCACCTCCCTTTGGTGGGTGTATCCCCGCCGAGCTACCAGTCCACAGTACAAAAGTTGATCAGCTGCAATCGCAGAGGTGGACCAGTCGAGGGCGTTTCTCGTTCGCTGTAGCATAAGGGGTACGCGCGGTACTATGCCTCTATCGGACCCGCACGCGAACCGACATCTTGGGGGGCTGAGGTCCCAAGCRCGGCTCGTCGYCGGTCGACTAGRACGCATCCCACACGCCAYRCGCACTCCACTATAAGGTACRTAAAAGTAAAGCACACGCACACAYGCACACAAGWACTGAACRACGCAAAGGACGTACAACGCGACACCCTCYTAYTCCCTTAGTATCYATCCCATAACTTCCTRGTGCGGGAATCGGTTGAGCGTCGTGCGCGAGACTTAATATAAGCYGCRCGGGCGTAGGCCTTCTCATATCGACTAGCAATGCCAAYGCACACAAACAGTCGCGAARATGGCGTACTATGCAGTGYCCATAATCGAGCGGTCCCTYRTGGATCCRAGTACCGCTTATGACACTCACGTGTCAGAYTSGAASTWTCGTGAGGGTTCCGCCCTTCACGRCATTGCACGACTGAAGGACTAGCCGTGYGGCCGCCYCGGCACGTCCGGCTTTCGGCCCGAGTGCCCCGACGGTCAAGGCAAATAGGTTCTGCCCGAGGGGGGTCCCCTTCAGTGCAGGGCCTAGGGCTTGGGATGTCCTGGACAAGGACCTTGAATCCCGGCCCWGGACCAACGTCCGACTAGCAATCTTCGAGAAGCACCTATATAAGTGATGGGGTCATCCTTTCTCTACTAGCCCATCCCCTGATTAACTCCTTAGCACGCGGCCCCTTTCAGGCCACACAAGTATCCTACATAGGTACGCATACATACACATATACACACATATATACTCATATGGGAATGAACGTGTGACGATCACATCTCACAGTCATAGTGGGCCTCCTCATAGCCATACACATATATATAAGATCGCAGGGCAGTCCAATCCAATAATCCAAGCCCCAGAACATACCTGCAATCACATCAAAGAGTCAAGCAAAAGTCCATACACTACACGGAGTCAACTCCAACCAATCTCTATGCTCATACCCCTTGCCTCAACCATGCAAGCCCCAACCTCCAGCCAACCAACCTTAGGTAAATACTCAGTAYCTTTGTTAAATGGCCATTCAATAAAAGTCCTGGTGAAACCTTAACAAAACAGAAAAGATCACCAGGGCTGAAGCYTCTTTGGGTTGAGTAAGGAGAGTGGGTTGAGGTTGAGTCGTAAACTAACGAGTCGGCAACCGACCTGTTATCTGTGATCACAAAAGGTGATCCTTGCAGGATCAAAGTTGAATCTAGCCCCAAGTCCTGAATCAATCGATCAATGAGACCTGTAACACAAGACAGACCAATCTCAAGCTAAGTCTATGAGCTCATGGAGGATAACCTCCATATCACGATCTTACTCAAGCCACCACACTTAAYTAGGTCTAAGCTGTATCTYTAGCCAACGCCCAAGCAAGGGTAGYCTAKGACATAGYCTCTCCWACGTACGTCGCCAYCTGCTGAAAYACAAGCKAACCCCTCTAATTTAGGAAAATTTCGGYAGCGCTTCCCRTAGGAAAAGTGCCATCGCAGAAAATATACTAGTCCAAAAGTCAKACCTTTGGATTTCAGAAAGCAAAAATYTGTCTAACTCCCTGMYTTAGCAAAAATTTGGRCARCACTTCCTTCAACGWGGAAGGCTTYCCAGATTTATACTAAGTCARAATTRAACTTAGACATAAAGTCTAAGTTMTGTCAAGRCAAACTYTGAACCAATCCCTTAGATTTGTAGAAATTTCGGCAGCGCTTCCCGTAGARAAAGCGTCAGTYCAAGATTTATACAAAGCTAGGTTTGGAATCTGAAAATGACTTTGATCCTTCAGGGCCCARTTTTGACTAACACCCTGAATWAGTAAAAAWTTGGGCAGCATCTCCTTTAGRAAAGGAGGCTCCCCAGATTCTTACTAAGTCAAAAAGTCRTCAAGGTCGGATCCTGAAGAAGTCAAAGTTTTRACTAACTCCTTGATTTTGTAGAAATTTYGGCAGYGCTTCCCGTAGGAAAAATGACTTGCCAAGACTTATACAAGACCGAGTATGAAAAAAATCCCAGAAACAATGCAGAAATCGACCTAAGTAAAAAGAAACGAGCCCAGAAAATGCAGGAATTGAATYTAACTCTTGTGGCTCTAGCACGTGGCGARCAACTACAGCAACTACCTATCAAAACCTAAACTCAGACTAAGAAGTGRCATCACTCAGTCAYATGCAGGCCAAACCACAAACATGCACTCTCTCACCATCCCCAAGTTACCTTAGCAAACAATAGTTCGTAGCCTTTCAATGATTTGTCCCTTATACCCAGCTTACATAGGGCATAAGGCTAGACCACCCAAACTTATGGAACATGTCTAGCCCAGCCAAGAAGTATACACAAACGTAGGGCACAACAACTTTTCGCTTCCTTGGGCATATGACCAGGCCATCCTAGTCGCCCTGAACTGTTTAAGTATCCAAGGTTTATATAATTGTCTGTACTTAGTCTTTTGAGGTAGCATATAGCTGAGCCGATCATCTTCAACTCAAGACTCAGCCTGCCCCTTCGTACCACATGTTTATTCTTAGTTAAGTACTCTCTTCAGTTGGGGATAAGCTATAGTCAGGCCACCCAAACTTATGGAACCCTGCCTGACTAACATGTTCATAGATAGCATAATAGTAAAGTACATCAAAGTTATAGCCTTCCGGTTCCAGCATGTGCGAGGCGTTGGACCAAGACCACCCAAACTTATGGAAGATGTCTTGGTTCTCAGCCTGGTTTATTTCTCTTAGACCAAAGCAGGAAGAGGTAGAGCCACCCAAACTTATGGGACATGCCCACCTCCTCGTTCAGAAACCAAAGAAACTGTAAAACCCCCAAATAAACGAGGCCGCCAGACTACCCAAACTTATGGATCTGACTGGCTCCTGAAAAACAATCACATTCAACCCTCACAAGTCAGAGCAACCAGACCACCCAAACTTACGGAACATGTCTGGTTCTCAAAGCAATACAAAGGAAACATAGCACTGGGCCTTCCCAAACTTATGGAACAAGCCAAGCCTTCGGTTGACCCATTCAGACTCATGCAAAATTGCCTTTCTCTCACCCCTCCCCCTAGATGCAATCCCACAATCTGCTTTCAAACAATCAAAGAAGTCGAAACTTAACTTTATACATACGTTCTTTTACTTGGTCTGGTTATGTCCTGAATAGAAAACAGAAACCATAGGGACATGCATGCATACACCAATCAAACCATAAGGGGATATGCAAGTATGGKTGTAGAGGGWTMTATAKATRGAAAGGGATTAYCTGGTAGTCCCCTGCCTCCAGAACCTCGCCTAGGTTCCGGCAGAGCTCCCGCAATCGGTGGGAGGACTCCCCACAGAGTCTTGATGCGGACCTACGGGTTGCAATCCCGCCTGCCGCCTTCCCCTCGTAACCAATTGACTAGACCTAGAGTAAGAAAGATAGATAGAGAATGTATAGAGACTCTCAGAGGGGTACACTCCGACTCCCGTGAGGGGGCCTTGTTATCTTGGTTTGCCTGAGGGCCCCGCAATGGCGGCCAATCCGACAACTTGACCAATGAAGCCAGATTGTCGAAGTAACCTTCCCTGGCGGTCTTCCAACTCGCAGGGCCAGGTCCCCACCCTAAGCTCTAAGTCCAACTGCAGTTGCCCAACACTATGCCCTGACCCTCAGATACTGTGGCAATACACAGTGGAGGTTAACAGCAGCAGTAGACGCCACCCACAACCGCAGCCTCGCCCAGTCTCAGCGGTAGTCCTCAGCAGTGGTCTTCGCCCAGTCCGTTGTATCAAGAGTACTCAGTGGGGGTTACTTACAACCAGCACCCTGTGTCCCATCCACAGAAGTAGCATATAGCAGTGTGCAGAAGCCCACAGTCATTGGTAGTGGCACATAGCGGCCACAGTCCGCCCACAGTTTTTAAGTGCAACAACGAGATTGGTTACTCCGTGGCAACCCGAACGCAGTTGTGGGTCTCCTCTGATGCAGCAGCAACGATCAATTGTAGCAACATGTAGTGGAGGCCTGGCAACAGCAACAGTACTTCGCACACAGTAGTGACCAGGCAACAGCAACAGTAGGTTGTGCGCAGTCAACAGTCGTAGCAACAACGGCAGCAGTGTGCAGCGGTAACTAGCGACCACAACCACTGTACACAACGGCGATCCACGGAGACATCAGTAATATACAGCGGCCCCCAGCAGTAACAGTAGCCGCGGTAGCCTGCATCCACATGCAGCAGACCCTAGTAGCCCGTGCTCAGCCCGCAGTAGCAGCAGCTTCAAGAGTAGTGGTGGTGTAAAGGGATAAAACAGCCAGACTCTGAAAAATAGTAGCCAGACACTGCAAAAAAAAAAAAAAAAAAAAAAAAAAAGTAAGAGTATTTAAAGCTAAAAAAAAGGATAAAAGTAATAAAATAACGAAAACCGAACGGGGGAGGGGGACCGTTCGTGCCTGGTCCTACCCCACGGGCCCGCTGCTGGACTCCCCCAGCAAAAACCAAAAGGGATAGTCCTACGAGACCCTCAACCCCTCGGTTCGCTCCTGCGCCGCTCCGCTCTGGCCTCGATCCCAAAATCCGCTTGGTGGTAGTTCAATGACATAACCTATAGGGCTAAGCCCTAGTCTGGATAGGCTAGGCGCTAACCTGTATATGGGTGGTAACCGTGGCCAGCCTGGGCCTGGGGCAACAGCGTTAAGACTGCCACATGACTTCCTGTTCCAACCCACGGCCCTGTACGCATGCGCCTGCGGTTAGGGGCCGGATTTCGCTCGGTAAGCCACGCCTGTAACCCCCGTAGTGCCACGTGGAGGCCATCGCTCGCGCCTACGGTGCCTACGCACCGGCCTTCGCCGTATGAAGGGGTATATTTTTTCTTTTCTTTTTCTACCATCGCGCGAGCAGTACCAGTGTGCCGCTTCCTAACAGATCCACCTCCAACGGCGCGTGCCGTATGAGCGGGGGTGCGCCATGGTCAATTCACAAAAGGCCAACCCTCCCTAGCCTTTAATCAAAGCCAAAATGTTGTCGGCGGACACACTGACCCTATACCATCAAGGGAAAAATTACCATTACGCGCGCCTCTGAACTGCGCGCCCACACACCCCCTACTCTAATCAAGCATCCTACCTACGCAACCAACAGACTTAGGCGCGTTTAGCCCAGTACACTTTTAGGCCTCTACTCGTATTTCCGGTCACTTGCAAAAACAAGGGCGGATACCCTTGTCAGGGTATTCGCGCCGACAACGAACAATCTTTCCGAGAGTCCTGTTCGTGATCTCAGTCTGACCATTAGTCTGGGGATGGTAAGACAAGGAGAAGCGGAGCTGGGTGTCGTACACCTCATGGAGCCATCGCCAGAATCAGCTGGTAAAGCCCGGGTTACTGTCAGATATGATGCTCAGAGGTAAGTTGTGGTCACGCACGACTCGACCAAACATGATATCGACGACCTCACGTGCACTGATGGCATAGTGGCACGGAACAAAGCTTGCACGCTTCGTGAAGCGATCGACGACAACCAGGATAACATCATGACCGCAGGGGGTCGGAGGACGAAGAGGACCGATAAAGTCCATCGAGATGGATTGCCAACGACCCTCAGGGATAGGAAGAGGCTAGAGCAAACCATAAGGCAAGTGGTTCGCACTGTTCACCTCCTGACAGGTGGGACACTCTGCAACGTAGTCCTTCACAAAGTCCTTGCGCTTCGGCCAGACGTACAGGCGGCTCACACGAGCCAACGTCTTGTGGAAGCCCATATGACCGGCGGCTGCCTGGTCATGGAACTCTGCTACCGCCCAGACACGTAGCTGTCCAGTACAGGGAACACAAATACGGGGTTCTCCGGTGCCCTGTGAACCATGCCAGTACACAATACCGTTGTTCCCGAGAGAGTAGTTCGGGACGGTCTTGCCACTCCGAAGGGTCGCATGGATGTCGCGATAGTCGGGGCAGTGACGGTACTGAGTGCGAAACTTGTCAATCACCGAGTGGTGGACGGTGGTGACCGAGATGGCAACAAGCTGGATTTGCTCCAGATCATGGTCAGGGCGCCAGGATAAGGCATTTGCGACCCGATTAGTCTCACCCTTGATGTGCTCGGTGGTGAAACTAAACTCGGATAGGTCGTGCCACCAGCGAGCCTGTCGAGGAGTGAGCTTCGACTTTGTCAGAAAAGCCTGGACAACAGAGTTGTTCGTGTGCACCGTGAATGATGCCCCGTG
>BFEA01001354.1:16584-28465 GCA_003427395.1 Chara braunii
ACACACACACACACACACACACACACACACACACACACACACACACACACACACACACACGCACGCACACACAGTTTCGCCGAAAATCAGTGGGCAGGGCATATTCAGGCTTGGCATTGATAGTTGGGGCAAGTACTGGTGGTTTAAAAGCCCAGGCCGCGAATACACCCAGATTGGGCATGCACTGTCGGTGTACGGTGCATGACCGGGCCTAAGCTGCCTGACAGGTTTGGGTGTAGGACAAGGTTACGTGCTTATTGGCCTTTTTTTTTTTTTTTTTTTTCTAATTGGAAGTTGAGGGTTCGACGGAGTCGGCACAATAGAGTCTTTTCTTGCATCGATGCATACACCCAGTTGTAATTCAAAATCGAGGTCTCGACAATTGTTGGACGAAGTTGACACCACGGAGGTTTTTTTTTCTTGCTCAATTGATCAATTAATCCATTGATTGATCAATCAATTGATTGATCAATCAATGAATCAATCAATCATTTTTTCTTTCTCTGTGCCTGTTCTCTCTCTCTCTCTCTTTCTCTCTCTCTCTCTCTCTCTCTCTCTCTCTCTCTCTCTCTCTCTCTCTCTCTCTCTCTCTCTCTCTCTCTTTTTTCGATCAATTAATGAATTTGATCGATTAATTGGTTGATTGTTTTTTCATGGTGGTCTCCGCAGATGAACAAGCATCTACTCAAAGGAATATGGTGGTCGACAGCCAGGTAGATAGGCTGGTGGAAGAAATATCATGGTTCAATGTGCTGAGGCAAATTTGGGCACGTAGTGATGGGGATGGTCTATTTGGAAAATGGTTCGCCGATGCTCGCACGGAGAGAAAATATCTTGAGGAATGTTGTGAACGATATGAGTATGGCATGGCTTCGCAAATTCATGACATGGAGCAGCGTCTGCTTCAACGTAAGTGTAAAGTGTCTTATGGTATTGCATGTAAGGTTCCGAACGATTCCGCATTGAAAGGAGAATGCGACCGTTATTTGACTGACAATGAAGGTCTTCAGTGGACTCAGGACGAGTTGTTTGGGATATTAAAAAAGGAGGAGGAGGAAGTGACAGCCCTGAGGAGTGCATTCGCAAAAATTGAGGTGAATGCACGATCAGTGCTTGAAAGTTTCCCGGAACGGAAACGAAGTGAAGAGGCTAGAGATTCGTCTTTGTCCGGTAGTGTGAATGGGAAGAAGGAGGATAATGTTGGGGAGGATATTGCCAGCCAACTTATGTCTTTAATCCAATCTTCGACTAGAAATGACTTGCTTAACCAAGTTGCTGAGCTTAGTACTAAAGTTTATTCACATTTGTCCCAAGGGTGTGAGTATTTGCGTCTACGTTGTGAAACATCGGAGAGTAGATTGAGAAAATTGTTGTCGGCAGGTGTCTTCCCATCGATTGATCCTTCTTTTGCATCAGAGGTGTTTGCGCTCCCATTAGGTCGAACTTTAGAAGAGTTTCTGAAAAGTTCTTTGATTGGTATGTTGCAATCATTGCGAACAATTGGTGTGGAGCTTGCGCATAGAAATGCTTTTTTGGAGGTGCAAAATACAATTAGTTTTCCGGTAAGCGATAACCAGTTGAGAGCGACAGTTGTTACTCTCGGACAATTGTACAAAGACGCACGAGAAGAGTTAATGAACACTGTGTATCAATATAGTTTCTCGGATCAGTGCGGTGAGGGACTAACGGATGGCATGATGGCGAGGTACAAGGAACAATTGTATAGCCTTAGAATTTTTTTAGGAAATATCATTGCTGCTCATTCGTCGGTGCGAGTTATGAAGAAGATGGACCATGTAAAAAAGGAATTGAATGTTCTCGCGAGCATAAATAAAAAACATGAGACCAGATTGCATGAGGTGGTGCTTGCACTGGTTGAAGCTCTGCGGCGTCGATGTCCAAAGTGTGGCCGCCTAAGCTATTTGACAAAGGCGGACTGTAAAAAGTTAAATGATTTGACGGTTGTTACACCTACGTGTGACAACCCGACAAACCTTTATCCCCATGGAGATGCCGTTGTTGATGATAATGAGAAGTTCGGAATGGTAGAAAGGAGAAGGCAGCTTCGTGGGGAGGACGATGTAGATGAATAATGTGTTTTTTTTTTTGTGGTCGCATATGCATTAACTGGTATTCGAGTGAGAATAGTAGGAGAGGGAGGAGCTAGAGTAGGAGGGAGAACGCGAACGTGGGGTGGGATGATGAGCATGAATGCGTCCTTTCACATTTGCTCATTTCGTTAATGGTGATGACAGTTGAATGGTTTTATGATAAAATGTTAAAATTCTATATTTTTTTTTACACTTTTATTTGAGTTTTCTCGCTCTCTGTCTCTGTTTGTTTTTCTTTCTCTCTCTCTTTCTCTCTCTTTCTTTCTCTTTCTATCTTTATCTCTCTGTCTATCTCTTTCTCTTTCTCTCCATCTTTCTCTCTCTCTCTCTCTCTCTCTGTCGGTTTTTTTTTTCTTCTGTCTCTCTCTTTCTCTCTCTTTTCTATTTGTTTCAACATTCCCTCTTTGATAACTTTTTTTTTATTTACATGAAAATATTGTTGATGGATAAAAATAAAGGTTGCTTTACTCATTTATTCATATGTTATCTCATGTTGTATGTGTTCATTGTTATAAACATTATGTTACTATTTAGAGACTTACATTTTTTTATTTTTTTTATTCAATATTGTTTTGTTCTCTGTGCTCGTTCTTATACTGTTCTACTTTTTTTTTTTCTATCTCTCTCTTTTTTTATTTGTGTTTTGATTTGAAAGTTTTTTTTTTTTTTTTCGTTCGACATTGTCTTCCCTAGACAGGATTGAAATTGTGAGAAACTATTATTCGTATATTAAAACATAAGTTCTATTGGTCATTTTTCACTTTGGAGTTTCATATTTTATGCAGTCGTTTTTATAAAATCGAAATTGAGTTTTTGTTGCTAACTTTCTTGAAATTTTGTTTTTTCGTGTTGTATGGTTTTCAATATCTGCTCTTATATTCTTTTACTTATTGGCTAAAATAAAAATAAAAAAACAGGTGAGTATACTTTAAGAAATTAAGAAACGACAAAAAAAACAAATTTAAAAACAATATCTTTTACCCCCTCCACCCCAACAACAACATACATTCATCGTCTCCGATTACATATTGTCCAAGGAAAGCAAAGCATACTTATTCAAAAACAAGGTACGTATAATTATGTTTTATTGAACGCGGAAAACATTAAGGCGCTTACATGAAGGGAAGTAAATAGTATTGGGAGGGTTGGGTCACACTGTGTAATGTAAGGAATATCGAAGAAGGAACCCGTCCGATAATAAATAATGAAACTAACAATAAACGTAATCTTTCTCCCAAGGCAGCCATGCTATCCCGAACGACCTCCTCTCACTTAAGCCTGTTCCAAAAAATCATGTTTTTTACCCCCTTTGTTCCTATTTCGTCTAAGTCACCCAAACAAGGGAGGAGAGGAATGGTGAGGTCATCAACAGTTTGACCAACCTCAATCGCTAGGAATGACTCTTCCTGGAACCACGACCTTCGAGGCTGGTTGGGGAGAGGTGCGGTACGCTGCATAGACCCATTTATGGGGGTGGTGCAATGTTGTTGTGGTGGAGTCAACGCCTACTTCTGAGATCCAAGCCTCGTGCTTGGAAGAGGAGGACGGGTGTCACAGACTACATCCTAGCGGTTGGGACTCGGCCAGGTTGGGGAAGACTTTTATTCCTCTTCAATTTTTTTGTGAACGATGACTGACTTATAATACCCAAGGCTGGCCGCAAGTAGGAGCCTCTGCTATTGAATGCGATTGGAGTCAAAACAAACTTCATTCCCAATCACAAACTTATACGAACAGGAAAGTGAGCCCTGTCGAGAAATGACAAAGGGTAAACGTGGATAAATAAGGTACGTATGACTCGATCCCACGGGGCCCTGAAAAGACTAAGGGGCGTATAGGAAAAAAAAAACATCTGAAAAAAAAATTATCGTTTTTTTACGAACACATAAAAAAAAATGCATGGATAAAAGAGAAAAAATAGGATTTGTCATCAGTTAATTAACTTTCATTTCCCTCCACATAAATTTTTTAAAAACAAAAAAAAAAGTAAAGAACGTGAACTCAACGTTTTCTTTTGTTCGTTTTTCATTTTCTGTTTTGTTACCTTTCTTTATCTTTTGACTATATTTTTATCTTTTTTTAAATGCTTTACACTATATCGTTTTTCTTATCACCATAATACCATAATTACAGCTGTATACAAACATTCTGGGATATATTTTATCCTACTGATTTTTATATCTTTCATATTCCTCATATCCTTTGATTTTTACGTTATAACCGTCTAAAAAGATATGCATATACGCTCGTTTAAATGGCGGGGGATGAAAGCATAGATAAGGATTCACACGCCATTCATTTATCTGCCGCTCCAAACTCTTCTTCCTCTGTCGACAGGTCCTTTCACGTTCCGTGGAAGAGTCGAAGACGCCTTCGCCATTGTAAAACACCTGTTACCGCTCCTTTGTTGTCTTCTTCAACGATACCGAACTGTGATAACTCTCCTGCAATTAATTCTACTCAAGTTCACTTTCTTTCGTTACAGAATGCTTCTTTTTCGTCAAATCATGGATTAGGATTGCGCGCACGTTCGGATATTACTTGTTGTTCCTTTACGACTGAAACACGGATGTTATCAAAAGATGAACACCGCAAACGTGGTCGATCGCCTTCCCAGAGTCGTCGGACTCGAGGGTCTTTACTACAACCGGTAGGTGCTATTGGTGATGTGACTGCTCACAGAAGTGACAAACAACCGATGACAACTCCTGATCGCGGCCTTGATTGTTCTGTGGAAGAACAGTGTAGTGATAGATCTTTATTTTTCCAACAACCGACTTCATTGTTGGATGATATTGCAAGTCCTCAGTTTTTTTTACGTAGGAATCAAGGAAATGTTGATGTTCGTATGAGTTAGATTCGTTGCGAACGAAACCTGCCTAGCACCTTGCAAAGTGGACGACTTGATGAAAATTGTACGCATGATGCAGTGTGTACAAATTCTGTTCGTACGATCGAAACAACCTTTCCAGTTGATGATTCTTCCTTTCATTCGCCACGTATAGAGAACGGACCGCCGTCCACATTCACAGAAGATGTGTGACAAAGATGCGTGAAACTTAACCTTCATGCTTCCATCCCAACTGTTCATGCACAAACATGCTCTTCTCTCGGAACCTTTCCAAATTCCCAGAACGCAATGGTTAGGAAGTTTATTGGATTTCATAATCATCGAAGGAGATCCGTAATATTGAAACCGATTCGTTCGAGGCGCAATAGACGATATCGTATGTTGCGTCTTCGGGCACTGCGCGCCACTAAAGTCGTGCGTCATTTGGACCTTGCATCGTTGTCGTCCGTACGTCAGGCTGTGTTCCCCTACTTTAATGCATATGCGGTAGTTGTTAAAAGTGCAGTAGGCGGTGGCGGTGCAACAATACAAGTCCATGGGATGAATAGTGATGAACCGAGGTCTACATCGTATGAAATTTCCACTTGAAAGAAGAGGCAGGAAAGATGGACAAACTGTCATGTTAAGTGTATGCGTGCATTGAGAGCTGCGATTAATAATCGTAGGAGCAAATAAGATATGAATGCTCACAAACGTTTTTTTGCGGGGTGTAAGGAGAGGTTTGGTGCCTTGAAATATCCTTCGAGAGATTCGAGCAACCACCTCTGCCCTGTCGAGGGATGCATCTTCTTCTTCGAAGGAAACGCGTTGTCATTGTTCTCGATCGAGACAAGCCCAAAGTATGTCGTGGAGAGCAGAGCAGTCGCACAATCCGTCCGTTATAGTTCAAAATTCAATGAACAATCGGGAACATAGTGAGCCGGATAATCAGGATGAGCAAATGAATGATTTGGATGATGATCCACCTGATGATATGAATGCACTCTCGTCTGTACCCGTGGCAACACCGTATGCAGCGGTTGAGAACACGGTGACTATTATCGAGGATGCTAGCATGGTTGAGGCATTCGACATTGGTGGTAGAGAACTGTGCAAGTATTGTGGTACTAAGTTGTGAAATCATAAAAAAAAATGGACAAAAATATGCTGCAGAAAAGGTACGAGACGTTGTCCTCTGTGGGAATGGCCTCGAGAAGGGTCGCCTGAGCATGAGATTCTTTCTATTTGGACGTCTCAGACTCTCGACGGACGATTCGTTCGAAAGAATGCGAGGATAATCAATGATAGCTTATCTCTCGCATCCTCACGGTTAAAACAACCGAGCGATGACGTTCAAGGATTCCAGGGCCAACTTCGGCCTCAGGGTCCGATCTATCATCGTGTCGGTGCATTGGCTGTGGGGGAAGGGGGGCGTCCTCAATTTGTACAACTTTACTTGCACGATCCTCAACATTTGGATGATGCAATTGATCAAAGAGTGAATTTCCTTAATTTACCTGCATGTACGTCTGATGCCGAACTTCAGCAAATGAAACGACTATTAAGAAGGTTCCACGAGTTGCTACAACAGTGCAACAACTACGTGAGGAACTTCATGACCATTGCCGACCTTCCGCCAGGAGCATTGAATGAAAGGAAGTTGGTCATAAATCCCGATGCCATGCCCGCGGAGGAACATGCAAGGCGTTATAACCGTCCATCGTGGCTACAAGAGGTCTGCATTCTCATGGCGGATGACCTTCTTCCTCGTGAGCTCGAGATTCGTTTACGTGCCCCTCAGTGAGCGGTCAACAGTTGTCGTTCCGGAGTGGTCACGAGCGCACGACTGTTTGAGGTTTGTTTTACTCTTCCCGGAAGAAATTGATAGTTGGTCTGTCCAACGTGCCTTGGAAGCTGGATGGCCATCGGGACTCAGTGCGAAGGAGTACTATGCGTTTCACCTACACGAACGCGATGGTGAAAGACCTTGCCTCCTTTATGAGACGCGTCTTTTCCACGAGTTTTGTTGCATGGCTTACGCTAAAGTTGAATCCCTTCGCTTAAAATGAGTGAGATTCCATCAGAAAGACTTGCGGTCGGAATATTATCAGGACTTGCGAGACGCTGTGCAACAAAATCAGCATAGTGATGGTGTTGGGACAAAAATACTTCTGCCCTCCACCTTTACAGGGGGACCACGGTATATGATCGAAAAATATCATGACAGCATGGCAATCGTGAGGCGGTTTGGAAAACCCGATCTTTTTATCACTATGACGTGTAACACAAACTGGCCAGAGATCCAACAAGCGTTGTTGCCGGGTCAATGCGCAACCGACAGGCCAGATCTTCTTTCTCGAGTGTTCAAAGGTTATCTCACCCAACTCATTGACGAGATTAAGAAAAAACGGATCTTTGGGAGGGTCGATGGAATGTGGTATGTAGTTGAGTTCCAAAAAAGGGGTCTGCCGCATGCACACATATTGGTTATCTTGCATCCGGATGATAAAATCCGCGATGCAGATGTTATTGACAACGTGGCGTGTGCGGAGATTCCGCATGAAGGGGAATTGAGAGAAAGGGTTGTCAAATTCATGTTGCATGGCATTTGCGATGAGGAGAAAAACAATGCTTCGTGTACCGAGAACGAAAAGTGCAGGAAAGAGTTTCCGAAAGAATTCATTTCCACGACAACCTTTAAAAATGAACAAACATACCCTTCATATAGGAGAAGAAAACCAAGTGACGATGACTTTACGGTCATTCAATATCGCGTTGTTTATGATAATCGTCGAGTGGTCTCGTATAACCCGTACTTGCTGATGAGGTTTAACTGCCACATCAATGTTGAATGTTGTGCTAACATCAAGGCGTGCAAGTATGTTTATAAGTACGTGTATAAAAGGAGTGATTGTGCCATGGTTTGCGAAGAAGATAATAATGCACTTGTCGACGAAGTCAAATCCTATCCAGATATGCGTGTTGTTGGTGCATGCGAGGCATGTTGGTGTCTGTTTGAGTTCGACCTTGCGGAACAGTGGCCCGCAGTCGAAAAATTGTCCGTGCATATCGAAAACATGCAAAAAGTGGTGTTCGAACCAGGCACGGAAGATCATGTTGTTTCCCGCAGACCACCGAGCACAAAATTGACGGCATGGATGAATTACAACTCATTGAACGAACGTGTTTCTAAACACGAGTTTCCTTTGTATTTGAAATTATTAAAACTCATGTGTGGGATAATCAACATAAGGTGTGCAACAGAAAAAGACGTGCTCTTCATGGTGCTCCTTTCGAAAAGATATCTCGATTGCATCATGTCAGGGTCACAGAAGGCGAACGCTCCTATCTCCGTGTGTTGCTAAACCATGAACACTCTCGTGGAGCACGCTCTTTTGCGGAAATTCGTACCGTCGATGGAGTCGAATACGATTCGTTCCGATCGGTGTGTCTTCGATTATGATTTTTGCAAACCGATGATGCATATAATCAATGTATAGATACGACCGCACTCCATTATATGTCTGTAGAGGTTCGTAAAGTATTCACTATGCTTCTGCTGTTTGGGCTGGTCAACGATCCTGTTCAATTCTTTCAACGACATTGGRAAAAAATGTGTWATRATTTTCAGTATCGTGCGRACTCTCAGATTTTGCCTCCGATCGTTTTGCAATGTTTAGTGCTMTTTGATCTTGACCGTATCTTGCATGAGTCTGAYAAAAGCATCCGCCTGTTCGGTCTTTATTATCCGACCCCTGAGGGAGAAACAATTGACGACAACATAAAYMTRCATTACGRGAACAGGATTGTGTCCTMGAYTATAAATGACGAATTGTCRTATGATCCGATTGAAATGCKAACTAAATTTGAGTSTAATTTTCGACGTCTTCGGCCRCGCCAAYGAGCGCTGGTGCAAARAGTTATTCGGGTCGTGGAAGAGAAACAACCGCTTTATGCTTTTGTAGATGCGCCGGCSGGAACAWAAWKWYTTTTTGCATAGAAACAATTGTGGAGGGGATCAAGTCGCGTAATGGTATTGGACTCGCTGTGGCGTCCAGTGGGATARCGGCGACTCTTTTGACYGGT
Organism: Chara braunii; assembly: GCA_003427395.1. Classification (NCBI taxonomy): domain Eukaryota; kingdom Viridiplantae; phylum Streptophyta; class Charophyceae; order Charales; family Characeae; genus Chara; species Chara braunii. The sequence continues at coordinate 25,612 of BFEA01001354.1, forward strand.
GGTCGAATATTTCACTCGTSATTTCGAGCACCTTTGAAACCTGATAACAYGCGCCCCTTCAATATTCCAAAACASAGTGAACTGGCCGAACTTATCCKCMGTGCCGACTTGATCGTTTGGGATGAAGCTCCAATGAGCAACAAGTTCCACTTGGAAGCTCTTGACATTACRSTTCGAGATGTCYGTAACAGTAACCTCCSGTTTGGAGGAAAGGTTTTKGTTCTTTCTGGGGACTTTCGACWGGTTTTGCCAGTTRTTAAACATGGGTCTCGAGCACAGCAAATTGATGTCTCTATCAAAATGTCTCATTTGTAGAAACTTTTWGAGGTYCATTGCCTGACTGAGAATATGCGGATCTTAAGCTTAGGGGATGATGCAATGACGARAATGTATGGCGTGTTTTTKATGCGTATTGRGAATAGTGATCATATTCGTTTTGTTCCTAATGAACCTRCCACGGTCAAACTGCCGCATGAGATTWGCACTGATAAACCTATTCGTGATTTGATTTCCTGAACSTTTGAGGATGTCTGTGAACACGTTASGGATGCTGACTATTTTTAYGCTCGATTGATTCTCTGCGCTACTAATGACGATGCAGGATGTGTYAACGACATGGTTCYCAACGATTTCCCTRGCGAGGTACGTGAAAGTTATAGTGYTGATTAMCCTGGTTCTGATGATCACGRACTTGGCATCGAGYGCAAGTTYTTAAATTATCTCGATGAGTCTGGTCTTCCGCCTCACAAATTGCGCTTGAAAATTGGTGCGCMTGTGATGTTGTTGCACAATTTGTCGCCCAAACAAGAAATTTGTAATGRCACAAGGTTGATTCTWAAAAATATTGTTGATGATGATTTATTGGAAGTGACCATRATGCGCACCRGTAAAACGACACTGATCCCCAAAATCGRTTTGACAAGTGATGGTGAAACCACGGGGTTTAAATGGAATATGAGGCAGTTCCCGATTCGTCTTGCGTTCGCTGCGACCATAAACAAGTCGCAAGGACAAACTGTCTCTTGTGCCGGGGTTTGGTTGCGCAAACCTGTTTTTGCGCATGGCCAATTATATGTTGTTTTGTCGCGCGTTGGTCATCCCAACAAGATTAGTGCCTGACAAGAATTTCATCACAAAGAATATTGTTTATCACGAACTTTTGAAATGATTTTTTCTCTTTTGTCGTCTGTATCTCTTTCCACCGTCCATTCTAATCGCTCCAATTTTTTTTTTTTTTTTTTTTTTTTTTTTTTCAGGCGGTTCTTAGTTGCGCCACAAGTATGACACTCGTGCTAATAGCAAAAGACTGAAAGTGACAGGCACCAGCATTGCTACTAATGCTAATAACAATGTTACATCCAATTGTCGGGTGCAGTGTTCGGAACCCTCTAAAATAAGCCGAAACGATGAAATGTCTGTCAACCTTCAAACTGGACCACGTGCTGGGGCCGCTGGTCCTGGACTTGAAGATGAGCATGTGTCTCCTCAAGGGAACACGCTCGAGGATACTGAACATATGTTTGTGGAAGAGGGGCGTCATGACTCTCGTGCGAAAGGGGATTGTTGTCAGGGGGATCGATCGGGTGACGCTGATAAATGTGTGTTAAGTGATGATAAAGAAGAGACCTCCACTGATGGTTTCGGTGACCGTGTTGAATCTACATTCAAAAGAAGGACCGGTCGACGTCTGAAAAAACATATTTTGGCTTCGCCCGACGGCCTTGAGCCCACCCTTCGTGATCATCAGGTGACTAACAAAGTTGTTAGTCCTGAAACTGCGAGTCAGGTTTTGAGAGCACTTCGCACGATCCCTATGGATGTGTTTTTCGGCGATGATCGTGATCCGTGTTTGAAGTCCCAACGTGGTGAAGGTGAAGGAATTGCTCGTGCCCCGTCCCCAACATGAAATTGTGCGACAGTTGTTGACGTGCCCGGTGATAGCAATCCCCCACTGCCAGTTGCACGTGTTCCTCATCCGCGCGCTTACCTCTCTCACTGGTTTGATGATGCAAAGAAGGTTGGTTTGCGAAAGGTCTTGAATGTGATTTTTTTCGAAATGTTTGTGAAGACTGCGACGGTCGTGAAGGATGAACGGATATGGAAAAAATTCCTTGATTGGCAGAGAACTAAACTTACTGATATGCGCTTGGAACGAGTATCCTTTCTGCCCTCCAATCCGTTGAATATTTCGGATGTGGAGTCCAACTGGATGTTACAATCCCATCTACACAATGAGTACATTGCGCTCTCCAATGAGGAGATTGTAAGAATGACATTTGATTTGCCCTATTGTCCGACAGATGAGACTATTCCGGAGCCCTTCTTCAGATATGCTCTCATACAAAGTCTCATCAAAAGAATTCCTGTCGGTGTTACTTCTTCCGCTCTTCCTTCGGCCACTGTCCGTCCACTGTCATTACCGGCACCGTCTCCTGCCAATTGTCAACGTCTTGCAGATTATGCTTCGCCGTCCAATGTGGGAACGCCCATCGTCACTGCTTCTACAGTTATTTCTGCTTCGCCTGCCACTATGTTTGCTCCATCTCCTGCTCCTTGCGTTGTCCCCGCTCCTGTCTCACCAGTTGCACAACTGCATGTCCGTACAGGAGGTTTGCCAGAAGTCACTGCTTCTACTTTTGATATTGCCATTTATGAGTCTCTTGCATCCGTTGGTCCCAAAAAAGTGCAAAGGCATATTTTCTATCTAGATAGCTCTCACAGGTTGGAAGATATCGCGCAAGCGACTGAGGATTTGCATACGGATATGAACACGTGGAGGTCTGTTGATGCTGTCATCCATCTTGACTACCATCGGCAGCGACAAAGTCGATTTCAAACTTTTGAGGATTATCGC